>WNGS01138265.1:0-11797 GCA_020271785.1 Procambarus virginalis
TTATTATGTTCATAAAACAATAAACAAATAGTTTTCCTTTAACTCTATACACAGTATAAATAAATAAATAAATAAATAAATATGTTTATTCAGGAAAGGTACATACATAAAGTGATTTTACATAAGTGGATTTATAGATAGAGCTAGTACATACAATGCCTAAAGCCACTATTACGCAATGCGTTTCGGGCAAGAAAAACATTAATATCTAAAACTTAATACTAATTGAGCAAAAAGAATAAAATGTATTGAGAACAGATACAAATAAAGATAAAAAAAGGGGGGAACATGACTGAAAAAGCAGCACAAATACAATAGGTAGACAAACAGCGTTGAATAAAAAAAAAAATAACATACATGGGTTGACAATAGAGTGGTAAGGTAGGTTACAGGGAATTAATCAGGTAGTGTTTAGTTTTAATCTTAAACTGGTTGAGAGAGGTACAGTCTTTAACATGGTTGGGAAGGTCATTCCACATTCTGGGTCCCTTGATTTGTAGAGCATTTCTAGTTTGATTAAGTCGTACTCTTGGAATATCAAAACTGTATTTATTTCTGGTGTGGTGCTCATGGGTTCTGTTACAGCTTTCAATGAAGCTTTTGAGGTCAGGATTGGCATTACAGTTCAGCGTTTTATATATGTATAATACACATGAGAGAATGTGCAGTGACTTAATATCTAACATATTCAGAGATTTGAGTAGGGGTACCGAGTGATGTCTGGGGCCAGAGTTGGATATTGTCCTAATAGCAGCTTTGTGTTGAGTAATAAGAGGACGTAAATGATTTTGGGTAGTAGAACCCCAAGCACAAATACCATAGTTGAGATATGGATAGATGAGGGAGTAATAGAGAGTCACCAGGGCAGGGCGGGGTACATAATATCTGATCTTAGAAAGAATGCCAACAGTTTTTGAAACTTTTTTTGATATATTTAGAATGTGACCCTGGAAATTAAGCTTGTGATCAATGAGAACGCCAAGGAATTTGCCATCTAATTTGTTACAAATTTGGGTATTGTTAATCTTGAGATTTATTTGATTAGAGGATTTATTGCCAAACAGAATATAGAAAGTTTTGTCAATGTTAAGGGTGAGTTTGTTGGCAGTTAGCCAAAGATGGACTTTATTAAGCTCGGTATTTACTGTGGCATTTAGAGCAAGGGGGTCAGGACTGGAGTAAATGAAGGTTGTGTCGTCAGCAAATAGAATTGGTCTAAGGTGTTGGGAGGCATTTGGAAGGTCATTAATGTAGATGAGAAAGAGGAGAGGGCCAAGTATACTGCCCTGAGGAACACCAATGTTGATGGGTAGGGTAGGAGAAATTGAATTGTTCACAGAAACATACTGGAGTCTGTCAGTAAGGTAAGATTTGAGGTATTGCAGGGAGAGTCCTCTGACTCCATAATGATGTAATTTAAGAAGAAGGTTTTGGTGGTTGACAGTGTCAAAAGCCTTACGCAGGTCCACAAATAACCCAACAGGGAACTCATTTTTATCAAGAGCTGCATGAATTAAGTTAATCATACTAATAAGTGCATCGTTAGTGCTTTTTTTAGGTCTGAAGCCATATTGGCAAGAGCTAAGTATATTGTGCTTGGCTAGATAAGAGTAGAGCTGCTTGTAGATTAGTTTTTCAAAAATTTTTGATAAGTTAGGCAGGATTGAAATAGGTCTGTAGTTGTTAACATCTGTGGGATCACCACATTTGTGGACAGGGGTTACTCTCGCTTTTTTTAGAATATCTGGAAAGGTTTGGAGTTCAAGTGACTTGTTGAAGAGCAATGCAATTGCAGGGGCTAAGGATCTGGAGGCTTTTTTGTAAATTAATGTCGGAATCTCCTCAAGGGCACTAGACTTGGTTTTGAGGGAAAGGATTATCTCATTGACTTCAGTGGAATTAGTAGGCTTTAGGTACAGAGACTGTGGATAGTTACCTGTAAGGTAGTCCTTAACCTCAGTACTGGAAGATGGAATATCATTTGCAAGGGATGACCCAATGGAAGAGAAGAACCTATTGAACTCAATAGCAGAATCAGAGGCTGAAAGCTGACCATCGTTATTAGACAGGAGTGTTGGTTTGTTGTTTAAAGTCTTCTTTGATCCCAAGATTTGTGAAATTGTGCTCCAAGTTTTTTTAATGTTGCTCTTTATTTGGGTAAATTTATCTTCGTAGTATTTAGCTTTGGCTCGTCTAATTATCTTAGATAGCAGTAAAGAGTAATTTTTGAGAATTCTTTGGAGACGGTTCCTAGCCTATACTTCTTCTCAAGGTCATGTTTTTTATTAATGGATTTAAGTATTCCCTTTGTAAGCCAGGGATTGTTAAGCCTTTTGGTAGTGACTTGTTTTGTAAGCATAGGACAGTGGGTGTTATAAAGGCTTAGAGTTTTTTGAAGAAAAGATTGTACTGCTAGGTTGATGTCCCCTATGTTACCTAACTCTGACTCCCAGTTGACATTATCAGCAGCAGTTATAAAATTGTCTATAGCAGATTCATTGTGCAGCCTAAAACTTATCTCCCTTGACTCTAGAGGTGGTTTGTTAATGTTAGTTAAGAGAAATGTGGGGTAATGGTCTGTAGTGCTATCGGTGATTATACCTGAAGTAAGCGGAGAGGTTATGTTGGTCCAGATGTGATCTAGAGTCGTGGCAGTACTATCAGTGATTCTAGTAGGTCTAGTGATTAAGGGTATGAGGAAGCAGGAATTCATACAGTTGAGGAAGCTAACAGTAGTAGGGTGCTCAGGCTCGCAGAGGTCAATATTAAAGTCCCCTGCGATAATTAGATGGTTTTTGTTCAGTCTGTTCTCGAGTATTAGATTACTAAGGTTTGAATTGAATTCAGACACATCAGTGTTAGGAATTCTATAGACTGCACCTACAGACAGGATAGACTCGGTACCCTTGACTCTGAAACTGGCGAAGATATACTCCCCACAGCAGTCTCTAGTTCTAATTACTTTTAAGCATGTTAGTTCATGATGGTAGTAAAGAGCAGTACCACCACCTCTCTGAATTTGACGACAGTTGTGAATTGCCAAGTAGTTAGGCATGTTAAAGAGTTGAGTAGTATCCTCTTTCAACCACGTTTCAGTAAGTATAATAAAAGTGAATTTGTTGTCAATAGTTTCAATCAAGGCACTAACATCATCGAAGTGTTTACCTAGGGATCTAACATTCAAGTTGATTACAGAGATATTGTGATTATGTGTTAATACATTGTTTACATCATGTGCTGTAAAATATCTGCAATTTTGGTCATTAAAGTGATGATTGTCATAGATAGTGGATAAGAGGTTTAGTTCTGGGTCTATACATGTCTGCATAAAAAGGCTGGTTGCTGGGAAACAAGGCAAGAGTGCCAAAATACAAAATAGAAAATAAAGGAAAGTAGAATAAAAATTCTAAAGTAATATAAACTTAATGGTAATTTAAGTAATATAAACTCAATGGTAAATTAAGTAAAGAAAAAAAAAACTTAATGAGAACTAGGAATGTAAATAATGAACTAGAATAATAATAACAATAGATGCCCAAAAAAGTAAAAAAGCAATTATGAAAACTATAAAATGAAAAGCTTGCTTACTATACTATTATAAGTACACTATAGTTTAATACTAAAGTTACACTAAGACAAAATGAGGTAGCTTAAATAGAGATACACTCAGGAACACTGGATAATGAAGTTAATACTAGAGGACACAGGCAAAGCCAGTGTACTACTGAACATGGGAGTAAAATGAAAAATGACAATTGAAAGGGTGACAATTATTTTTTAACTAAAGTTAGTTAAAGTTACCTTTTGAAAGGAAAGGCAGAGCTAAAGTACACAATGGTAGTTAAATGAGATTATAATTTGAATTCAGGCTATACAGCAGTTATCCCACAGTCACTGAGGAAAGAATTAAGGTGAGCTTCAGTGGTTATTGAATAGGTTTTTCCAATGTCAGTCCTCCTAGCTATAATTTTACCATCTCGCACAAAACAGTGCTTAATTACAGTGGAATTTTTGCAGCAACCACGCAGTTTAAAAAAGAGATTTTGCCTGAACCTGGTCAGACATTCATTCACATAAACAGAGGATTTACCAGCGACTGCAGCTGTGATAAGATCAGACTTGCGGGAGCAGCTATCAAGTTTTACTCGAATTCTTCGGTTGTTTGTACCAGATGATTTGGTACCCACTCTATAAGCTGATTTGATGTGATTTTTTTGAAGTGAATACCTTAACTTATCCTGCAATACCTTGATCACAATGGCAGCACAGTCTTCTCCATCAGTTTCTTGGGGAAAATCATGTGAAGAGATAATTACAGACTCTAGTAGTTTATGTTGGTCTGTTTCGTCCTGGGTAACAGTGTGTTGGTGTTGTAGGTTGTTCAGATGGTTCTCAAACCGTTGCAATATTTCTTCCTGTTTTCTAGTGGTTTCATCTGGATTAAAGCTAGTAACACAACCTCATGAGTGTCCAGAGTGTAGGAAGAGATTCAACAAGCTGACTGTATTTAATCATATACATTGATCATATACATTGCAAATACTTGAATATATAAATTAAGTTAACAATTGCTTGCTTAGTTATTTTTTAAGCAATCATATAAGTTCATTTTATTGAATATAATTTTAGTACTCAGTAACAGTACTTAGACCATATTTAGGTCATTTATCATACTTTACAATTTACAATTTAAAGTGTTGTATTGTTTAAAGTATAAGTGTATTGGCTGTTAATTGCTAAGGTGCTAGGCTAGACTGTGTATGTTTAAATCTCTGATTTAAACAGAGCCAGTGTTCAGTTATATACCTGAATTATAAAATCTTATCCTTGTATAAAATACAAGCTGATGTGAGATACCTGTTGGCAGGTGGACGTGGAACTGCAATCAACCTATCAACTAATTCACTCACCCCACCTGCCCCTTACAGCCCATTATCTGTCATTAGGAAAAGAGGAGCTAGGATTTACGACCCTAGCTAGAGATTTTAGTTGAATTAATTTGCAGACAGTAATTTTTTAATTTAGTTCAGTACAAGTCTCTGGTAGTCTCCTCTTATATCAATCACAGCAGGTTTTTCCCACATTTTTGGTCCTTCGAACCTAGATAGTCTAGAAACTAGATAATTATTGGTCCTTTAAACCTAGATAGTCTATAAACTAGACTATATTATTCCAGCAAATACATAAGAAACTTCTTGATTTTGCATTGGAATAATTTTTACATATTCTAGCCTAACCTAGCTATCAGCCAATATTTATCATAGCTATATATCTAAGTAAACAAATTGTTTGCAGTGGCTTAAGCCACCATATCCATTAACAAGTAAGCATTCATATATTAATTCTGTTCTGTGGTAAGAAACCACAGTACTTAATCTATCAGTGTCAAAGACAACTGCATATTAATCATATACTATTATCTACCTCACTTGTGGTAACATTACATACATATTTAAGTGTATTATCTAACATTATCTCTAATCAACTGATTTTCAGTGCTGCTCATTACATAATATTCTTTAAAAAAGAATTTTTATCACTGTATGAGCGTTTCATTACATATTATCCATAATCAACTATATCAAACCCTATTACAGGTAAAACCAGTAGGCATTCTACTGTATTTTATCAAGCAACTATTAGGGTAACAGATCTTGTAATAACTTTGCAAAAATAGTGACATTTACTATTTTTAAAAAATTATTACAGGATTTACCAACTTGGTGCATTCGGGTCACAAATCAAATTATCACAGTACTTTTGATAATTGAACACCTGCTACAACCAGATTCCAGGGAGGAAATGAAGGACGATCTTTGGAATCATTACCTAAGTAGACAGGAAAGCTCTTTTATCAAAATATATATTAACATCACAAATATTTATCAGAAAAAAGAAAATATCTCGGAATCTCCGAAACTCGGAAAAGGTCAAAATGACTAACAGTATTCCACCAGCTACTGAAACTGAAAAAGAAAAGGACACAAAGTGTCTAAAAAATCACTTGAATCTACAGCCTACAGACCATTTAAATCAGGTGATAGACAAATGTCATCATCACTTGGCTACAATAGTCTACCATTGGGGATTAAGACCAATCTTAATCTCACATCACAATCTGAATGGCTAAACAGCCCCTCATCACTAATCCACAATCTGAATGGCTAAACAGCCCCTCATCACTAATCTACAATCTGAAAGGCTAACAGCCCATTGACAATGTCAATACAAATATTATCATCCATCTAAGATAACTATCTTAATCCAAGAATATAGTCTTGATCACCTAATCTCATGCTTTCACTGGAGTGAAAGCAGCCTCAGAAAATCTGAAGGCAATCAAGCGTCTCAAAGAGACTTACTTAATAGAAAAGGCAAAGCCGAGAAAATAAAAAGCAAAATGCTTCATCACATCATGAATAATGTAGATACACATTATTACAGATACAATTCATCCTTTAAGGAAATCCTTGGAGGAGTACAAGTGTTACATGCTTGTATGACCTACTTGCATGTAATTACTTACCTACAGGTGTTACATACTTGTAACAACATCTTATCACAAAGCCAAATCTTTGATGGACTTCGAGCTTACGTACAAAGATTACGAAGCCGAGGAAAACTTAGATCTCAAGAAAAAATCACTAAAAGTGAATCCACGGACAAAAACAAAAATGTCCAAACTGGCAGTCAAAATCAAGGCAACAAAACTCCTCTTCTGCAAAGTGGAAAAAGAGTAATGTTGGCTCTTATGCTATATCCTCCACAGTTAACAGAACTGTAGGAAATCAAGCTCCCAAGACAGATAAGACAAAAGGAGCAGCAAGTGCCCCAAGATGCTTATTCTGTCAAGAAGCACATAGCATTTATCAATGCACAGTTTATGAAGGCCGTGCCAGTCGAATCAATCGACTGAAATCTCTGAACAGGTGCATCCGTTGTCTACGGAAGCACGATACAAGTGAGTGTAACACTCAATTGCAGAACTGCCAATATTGTAATAAAAGTGTACATCACACAGCACTCTGTGGTGATATCAACACTCAATCCAGATCACTTGCTTCCAATAATCAATCTTCATCTCAGGCAAAGCCAAAAGATGATACCACAACAGCAGTACAATTCTGTACAGTAATGAGTAATGTCAATGCCTCAGATACAGAAATTGTTACAACTGCCATATTGCCTACTGCACAGCTGGAACTGTGTAATGAAGGAGTTTGTATTCAAACTAGAGGCTTTTTTGATCAGGGTTCACAGAAAACCTTCATCAGTAAAAAGATGGCAGAAGATTTACAACTTAAATCTTCAAAGCAAGTATCTACATCCATATCAGGGTTTTTTACCAGTTCAGGTCATAGAACCTTTCCGGTAGTACAACTCATGTCTGCCTGGGTACATCCCAAAGGACAGTCGAAGCCATAGTAGTTGATAAAATTCCTACTGAAATGGAAGTGACTGGTCTGGCAGCCACTATTAAATTCCTAAAAGAAAAAGGAATTCAATTAGCAGATCCTCGGCTCGATTCTGATTACATAGGAGATATCGGAATCCTGATTGGAGCTGACTATTATCATCAATTCATTCTGTCAGAAGAATGTATGGGTATGAAAATACTCAAATCAGCAGGAGGCATATTGTTGACAGGACCTATACTAGATCTTGAACCTTCAACTCCTGAAAAATCACATCATACAGAAACTGTAATCATGGCCTGACTAGGCAAAGATCAATCACCCCTTAAAATCCCCCACATGATTGATGATGGATTGGAATCTGTACATCAATTGTGGGAACTTGATGCTATAGGAATAATTCCTGATCAACCAAGTCCTGATGATGTCTGTGCATACAATCAGTACTTAGAAACTGTACAGTATCATGATGGACAGTACTGGGTAAGGCTACCATGGAAAATCAACCATAAAACCTTACCTACCAATTATCACATGGCTTATAGTCAATTTAAATCTCAATTAGCAAAGCTAAGAAAAAGGCCTGAGCATTTAAAACTCTATCATGAGATTATAGCTCAACAATTACAGAATAAATTCATAGAAGTCGTGAAACACGACAATAAGCAAACAGGCCATTTTTTACCACACATGGCTGTAATGAGAGAATCAAAAACAACTCCTTTACGGATAGTTTTTAACTGTAGCTCTAAATCTGGACCCCAAGGAACCAGTCTAAATGATTGTTTGCAAACAGGTCCAAGTCTAACTCAGAAATTGTATGACATACTGTTGAAGTTTAGACTTAATAAATATGCATATTCAGCAGATATAAGTAAGGCCTTTCTAAGAGTCGGCTTGCAGGAAGAAGATAGAGACTTCACTAAGTTTCTATGGGTAGAGAACCCAGAAGATATCAATAGTCCTATAGTGACTTTCAGATTTTCATCAGTACTTTTTGGCGCTACAAGTAGTCCATTCTGTTGCAAGCAACTCTAGATACTCATCTGAAGAAATCATCAAGTCCCTATAAGGCTGAAATCAGTCAGAATCTATATGTAGATAATTTTCAAGGGACAGTTAACAGTACTACTGAACTGTTACAATTATATCAAGAGGCCAACAAGGAGCTACAAGGTGCCAACATGCCACTACAATCTTGGGCCTCTAATAATGCAACATTGAATAATCAAATAGCAAGAGATTACCCTGAATATCACGTACCAGAATCACAAAAGGTGTTAGGTATGGAGTGGGATTTAATCTCGGACACGATCTCGATCAAATCCGTGCCAGTAAATTATTGCATTGCTACAAAAAGGGATTTGCTTTCACAAGTTAGTAAAGTTTGACCCACTTGGTCTACTAAATCCTTTAACTATCAAGTGGCGTTTACTGGTGCAAGAAGCTTGGAAGTCTAAAGTTGGTTGGGATGATCCACTACCACTCCAGTTACAAAAAGCTTGGATGGAAATGGCTCAAGAACAAACTTTAGTCGACAAGATAATCTTTCCGAGACACATAGTCGAGGAAAATGATGAAGTAACACTACATGTATTCGCAGACTCGTCAGCCAAAGCTTTTGGAGCTTGTGCTTACTTAGTGACTTCTAATCAATCATATCTTATCACCTCTAAGGCCAGAGTCGCTCCATTAAAAAAGAGGACTTTGCCTCAGATGGAACTAACAGCACTGCTAACAGCCACACGCTTAGCTGTGCATATCAAACAAGTCTTGTCTACCATGAACATCAAAGATGTCATTATATGGTCTGACAATGAAGCTGTTTTACAATGGGTACGAAACGACAACTGTCCGACTCCCTATGTAAAAAATCGCGTCTCGGAAATTAAAGAAATTTCCGCAGGCTTTCAATTGTTGCATGTACCAACAAAAGATAATCCAGCTGCTGATGTAGACCTGACCAAATGTAAACGTGTCAACAAAAATTATTCGCACACCCTCCGTCACTATGTGATGGAGTGCGAAAAGATACGTGAATTTAGAGACAATTCTATAACAAGTTTCCAGCGATGTGTAAATATTTCATTCAAAATGATCTGCTACCAGAAATTTTAGCCAAATATCCCAGTTTGCTAACTGTAGGTAGTAAGCAGGTGATTGTAACCTATCCACCGCTGCCCACTGGATGGGGCGGTTCATGTGCAGGACAAACATATAATTTGACACTAGCTCTCCACATATGTCAGTTGCTTAATTAGAACCTGTATTTGAGGTCGTACTCGAACCCATTGTTGATGTGACGACTTTATATGAATTTTGTAACTAGCTCATCAAGATTGTAACTTGCTAGCTAAATGAATTGTGGGGTTCAGTCCCTGGCCATTATGTGTGCCTCTGTAAAACCTCTTTACCACTACCCCGCAACAAGATGGGTATGAGGGTGCATAATAAATGACTAAAACTAACTAACTGTACTCCTTAATCAAGAGGTATGACGTTAAAACAATTTGCAAAGGCAGATATTTGGTTTTATGTGCCTAGATGGTTAGTTAATGGCAGTTGGCCTGAACAAGAGCCGCACGTCATCACGACCCAAACCATAAACTCCACCAGGGCAGCAAGCTCAAATATCAGGCTTGGATTGTACTCGTTACTCCTCCCTCAGCCAATAATCATGTAACACAAGACGTGTTTCAATATCTCAGGAAAAAAGGTATAAAATACACCTTTCCAGAAACATTTATCTATTGGGTAAGACAAACCCAAATAGAAACTTATGGTAAGAACTATGAAAATCATCCGCATAAGTTAAAACATAACCTCGGTCTGTGGATAGGACCAAGAAAATCAACACATTCTGCGTTGTGGAGGAAGACTTAAACACACAGATGTTAATCTAGATACCGTGCATCCATGGCTTTTACCAAAATATCATTGGATCACCAGGTTGATTGTGTTACATACAACATCAACCAAATCATCAAACATGGAGGAGTGTTAGGACACACTCACACAAATCAGACCACAGTACTGGATTCCTCTCAGGAAGACAGTCAGTCAAATTAATCTTGAAAAATTGCATGATAAGCTGAAGGTACGATGCAAAAACTAGCTCTTATCCGGGCCCACCACCCTTACCAAAGGAACATGTGGTCCATCTACACCCTTTCGAAACGACCGGAGTAGATTATACACGAGCAATATATCTAACAGGGACCCCAGATAAGCAACCTATCAAGGCATACATCTGTCCGTTCACCTGTGCATACCACCAGGGTAGTACATTTAGAGGTAACACCAGATATGACCGCTCAATCATTTATACAAGCTCTCCGCAGATTCGCAGCACGCCAATCATGCCCCAAGCTGATGATTTTAGACAACGGAGCAAACTTGGAAGCTGGAGAAGCATGTCTACGGGGAAATCTGTTCCCATCCTGCAGTTACTTCCACACTGGAACACTGGGTCCATTGCAGGATGGGAAATTATCCCTCCAGAGGCCCATGGCACCGGAGGATTTTATATGAACGGTTATAGGAACTGTCAAAAAGATCCTTGAGAAAATCTCTACACCGTCAGGAAATCAATCTTCAAGAACTCCAGACAGTAATCACGGAAATAGAATCCAGGTGAATAACCGTCCGTTGACTTACTTGTCTGATAATCCTACTCAACATGAGCCATAAAGTCCTGCCTACCTAATGTATGGAAGACTTCTGACTCCAGTACCGTCTCTAGTGGATGAGAGATCAGAGATCCCTCATCTGTGAGTCAGAGCGAGTTGGGTCAGGGGTATAAGCATCTGTCAGGCATAATCAAAAAAGGGAATGATGTTTGGACAAAAGAACTATCTTACATCTCTACGAGAACATCAGTATGGGGCCAATGTCCCACAAAATATATTTAATCTCCAACCTGGCGATATTACCTTGGTAGACAGTGATGGCCCTAGGGATGACTGGCCATTAGGTAAAGTTATCTCAGTCCATCCAGATAGCCAGGGGATTTTGAGAATCGTCAAGATCCTGTCTAAAGGAAATACTTCCGTGAAGACATTGGACAAACTCATCCACATGGACTCAGTGAGCCAGCTGCAGTTAGATCCTGAGAGACCTCAAGCCATTCTAACTACACATGACCCACAGAATCCTAACAGGCACAATCGTCCACAACGGACACCCGCACAAAAGTGCAAGCAAAAATTGCACTTGTATTATCAATGCCGATTGATGAGTAAATAAATATATGGTTACTACTGTCCTTAGTATAGGACTCTGTGCCAGATTTTCCTCCCTCTGGAAGATGTGTGAAATTTTACCCATCCATATCTAATAATCATCTACGAAATGTATTATTTCTATTATTCGATATCAATATC
>WNGS01138273.1:0-22951 GCA_020271785.1 Procambarus virginalis
GCCTGACGGGCGCGGAGTGTCCAAGACTCACTGCCATAAAGGAGAGTGCTCAGGACACAGGCTCTGTAAACCTGAATCTTAGTATACTCAGTCAGCCTATTGTTGGCCCACACTCTCTTTGTCAGTCTGGACATGGTAGTAGATGCCTTACCGATGCGTTTGTTTAGCTCCGTATCAAGAGAGAGGGAGTCAGAGATTGTGGAGCCCAGGTACACGAAGTCGTGAACGACTTCCAGTTTGGAATCGGAGATGCCGATGTCAGGTGGGGAGTCCACTCCTTGTCCCATGACTTGTGTTTTCTTCAGGCTGATGGTGAGTCCGAAAGCCTGAGAGGCCTCGCTGAAGCGGGTCATGAGCCGTTGGAGGTCTTCGGCTGAGTGGGCAGTGACTGCTGCGTCGTCGGCAAAAGGAAGTCGCGCAGACACCTCAGCCGAACCTTCGTCTTGGCTCTCAGCCTGGCGAGGTTAAAGAGTTTTCCATCCGACCTGGTCCGGAGGTAAATGCCTTCCGTGACAGATCCGAAGGCGTGCCGCAGCATAACTGCGAAGAAAATCCCGAATAGGGTTGGAGCCAGTACGCAGCCCTGCTTTACTCCACTTCGGATGTCAAAGGCGTCTGATGTTAGTCCATCAAAGACCACGGTGCCCCTCATGTTCTCATGGAAAGATCTGATGATGCTGAGGAGCCTGGGTGGGCATCCGATCTTGGGGAGGATCTTGAACAGGCCATCCCTGCTGACGAGGTCGAAGGCCTTCGTCAGATCTATGAAGGCTATGAAGAGTGGCTGCTTCTGTTCCCTGCATTTCTCCTGCAGTTGTCTGAGGGAAAGACCATGTCGATTGTGGACCTGTCAGCTCTGAATCCGCATTGTGATTCTGGATAGACTCTCTCTGCAAGTACTTGGAGCCTCTTCAATGCGACTCGAGCAAACAGCTTTCCGACAGTACTGAGGAGGGAGATTCCACGGTAGTTGTTGCAGTCGCCCCTGTCACCTTTATTCTTATACAGCGTGACGATGTTGGCATCCCTCATGTCCTGTGGCACCTCTCCTTCTTCCCAGCAGAGGCAGAGAATTTCATGCAGCTCCATGAGCAGGCTACCTCTGCAGCACTTCAAGGTCTCAGCAGGAATGCCATCTTTGCCAGGAGCTTTACCAGGAGCAAGGGAGTCTAGGGCATCACTGAGTTCTTCGAGGGTCGGTTCGCTGTCGAGCTCCATTAGCACAGGCAGACACTCAATGGCGCTCAGGGCGTCTTCGGTGACCACATTGTCCCTGGCGTATAGCTCAGAGTAGTGCTCGACCCAGCGCTTCAGCTGCAGTGTCTGGTCCTGAATCACCTCGCCAGTGGCAGATTTCAGAGGAGCGGTCTTCCTCTGGATTGGGCCGAGGGCCTGCTTGATGCCGTCATACATTCCCCTTACATTGCCTGTATCCGCTGCAGTCTGTATCTGGGAGCAGAGCTGGAGCCAATAGTTGTTGGCACATCGCCTGGCGCTCTGCTGTACTTTGCAGCGGATGGCCCGAAGGATCTGTAAGTTGCGCTGACTTGGGCAGGCTTTGTAGGCTGCCAAGGCGTTTCTCTTCTCTTCAATGACAGGTGTCATCTCTTCCGAGTGAGCCTCGAACCAGTCAGCCGACCTGCTGGTCTTCTTGCCAAAGGTGGAAATGGCAGCGTTGAACACAGCGTCTCTGAAGTGCTCCCATCTTTTACAGGCAGTGACCCCGGCTGGGCCAGGGAGAGCTTCCTCGAGCACTCGTGCAAAATCTTTCACCTTGTCCTGGTTTCGGGTCTTAGTGGTGTCGATGCGAGGTCTGCCCGTCTTTTTTGAGTGATGAATCTTCTTTGGTTGCATCTTGACCCTGCTACAGACCAGGGAGTGGTCGGTGTCACAGACAGCACTCTGGTAGCTACGCGTAATCTTGACGCTGGGTAGACTTGCACGCCTGGTAAGAATCAGGTCAAGCTGGTGCCAGTGCTTGGATCTGGGGTGTCTCCAAGATACTCGGTGTTGAGGCTTTGTGCCGAAGAACGTGTTGGTGACACAGAGACCATGAAGGCAGCAGAGTTCTAGCAGACGTTGCCCGTTCTCATTCATCCTCCCTATGCCGAATTGACCCAGACAAGTGGGCCAAATGTTGTGCTCGGCACCCACTCTGGCGTTGAAGTCGCCGAGGATGAACAGTGGCTCCTTTACAGGGATTCTCGCTATGACTCTGTTGAGGTCATCGTAGAATTTTTCCTTTGCCTCTGCTGGAGAAGTCAGGGTTGGTGCATATGCACTAATTACATTGACTGGTCCTGTTTGGGAGTGCAGTTGCAGAGACAGAATTCGTTCGGTTTCCCCCATCGGTGGCATAATGTATCCCAACAGTGCGTTCCTGACTGCAAATCCCACACCATGTTCTCTGGTCTCATCAGGTGGTTTTCCTTGCCAGAAGAAAGAGAAGGTCCTCTCTCTCTCAGATCCTGATCCAGGGAGCCTGGTCTCTTGGAGAGCAACAATATCCATCTGCAGTTTGCTCAGCTCCCTATCGATGATTGCTGTTTTTCGGGCGTCATTGATTTCTTGCAGGTCGTCAGAGAAACCTGGTGTCAGTGTCCTGACGTTCCATGTGCCCAGCTTTAGGGCAGTTGATATTTTCTTTTTGGGTATGGTATTGCTTGGTGCAAAGTTGTCGGGCCGCTTGTCGGTTTTCACCCTAAACCCCACGCACCCAGTGAGGTTAACGGACCGTGGCGAGGCAACACCTTATTGGCTGGGGTTTGCCCAGCTTGAGGCGGGCGGTAGCTGCCCAGTGGGGCGCAATGACCCCTCCCCCCGTCAGAAGCAATCCCTGGCGTCACACTCTTCGCCAATCGAGCGGAAGACTTAAAACCGGTAGACTGTCGCTTCCCGTGTTGGTTCGACGCTGTGAGGCGAAGCTGGAGTGTCCTCTCCAGGGCGCAAAGCCTGGGTAGGTAGATATGGAGGAGAAGCTGTTACCCATGCAGCAGATCCTCCCTCTCCACGTTGCTGAAATTATCCAATAGAAAGGCAAATGCCAATACACATGGTTCCAGCAACGTCACAGGAGCTGCCAGAACGAGGTCGACGTCAACAACGAACTGCCTTAGGGGCTCCAACTCCGGATTTTTCCTCGAGGTTGACTCCTGAAGCCTTTCCCAGAAAAGGGTATGGCCGCAAGGCAGCGGAGGTTTAAAATCAGGGTTTTCCTTCCCCTAGATGGGCTGCCTTCCCAGGCTATCGAGTCCCATCTACCCGGAGCAGCTGGTTTTAAGGCGCCAGAGGCACGCCCTCGCCCCTTCTCCTGTCGGTAAAAGCAGTTCCGCCGGACTTAAAGACTAAGCCACCCGTGCAGGCCAGGAGTTGGACTTGGTTGTCAGAGGCTATTTGAGACGCATGCCATATAGGAGCATTTTATAGGTCATGGGAGCTCGTCCCCCATTACCACCCCCTGGCTATGACAACCCCTTGGAACCCTAAATATACTAATATATAAATAAATAAATAAATAAATAAATAAAGTATGACACCGTCATCGTCAGCGACTACATTCAGCGTCCATCAGCAACGTTTTTTTGTTTAAATTACTCAATATGAACAATTATTGAAAAAGATAAAGTTGGCTCTGAACACCTTTATAAAGCAAATGTAGACACTTTTGTTTATATGTTGAAAAATAGATTTAGAATCACAACACTTTTGGTTAACTGTTGAAAAACAGATTTAAAATATATATTATTCTGGTATAATGATATATGAAAATTCTACTCTATAAATTGGTCAGTAATTAAAATCAAAGCCTCCTGTGTGATTGTCTAAGCCCAGAACAAACGGTTGTGGAAAATTATGTTGTGCTATTTTTTTCAGAATGTTTGAACACAGGAGAGGCGGACCAATATAAACATTAACACTCTTAAAGTGAGTGCGGACACTTGGCTGTACAGTCAGCTGAAACCTGTGATATAGTTATAGTAGAATTTTTTTATATATATTTTTAGATATATGTAATAAAAACTAGGTTGTTTTTATTGATAGAATGTCATGGTTGACATTGATTGGGGAGTGGATAGTACACGGATGTGAACTTCGTAGAGTTCAGTGGTACGCTCCCGGATGACTGAAAATTCAGTCTGTAGATATATTTTTATGTTAATGTTGAGCACTGTATGTATGTCCGGCTCTAGCCCTTAAACTGCGCAACGCGCCTGCAGGCTCACGTCTGGTTTGTGCAACGCGCCTCCGGGTATTTGTATTTTTCACGTTCCATTCAAAACTCTCGCGGCTACATGGGGTTCACATCAGCTTCCTCAGGGCTCTTGTAAACAGACGCCATCTTTAAAAAAAATCGTGGTCCACATTCCAGGGTGTGGGAGCCTCAGTAGTGAGTGAGCAACCAAGGCTGGCGCTCGCAGCATGAGCGCACAGCACTGCTGTTCAGCGTGTGACCACGGCATCGCCTAATAATGTCAAAATATATAAAATTCTACTGTGCGAGTAGGCCTGTTCGTGAGGGCGTCCGTGTTGTCCGCTCCGCCAGGGTTCGAAATCTTCTGTCATCTCGATTCGGAGGGGGGGGGCTCCGAGCCTGAGCAATGAGCGTCCGCAGCGTTGCCCAGTCGGCGGCCGAAAGATGTGTGGGGTGGTCGGCCGCGTCCCCCGTGGCCATTCCTTTTGGGCGTGCATCGTGGATGTGGTCGGCGTCCGAGTCAGAGCCTCCCGAAGAGGCGTCCGTGGAGGAGGCGATGCGGGCGGGTTTCACCCTTGCCCTAGGCGGTTGCGTCCTAGCACCCCTTCGTCGCTGCCCTCTTCTTGACGCTGCCCTTGTCCTCTTCTTCGCCGTGGGGTGGGTGGGCCGGCATCTCCGTACTGCTGATAGGGGAAAATTAAGTGGGCAGCCAGAGCAGGACAGGAAAGGAAACAAGGCTAGGCATGTAAACAAGGTAATAATATAGCCGTGTAAGCAAGCATGGCAGGAAAAAAAAAAACATAATCAGACAATAATAAAGAACTAAAAGATAAGAAAGTAAACTAAATTTAAAAGCCAGTACATAACTAAATTAAAAAGGACGAGTGCATAACCAGTAAGTAGATTAAAACGTATGAACGGAATGATAAATAAACGCATAAGTGTGTAGCAAGCAGAAGTATTGGCAAAAGGAAATTAAATAAAGTAAGTAACGAAGTGTAACAGTAAAACGGGGTAAGGACATAGAAACTTAACCAAAGTAAGAGTAGACGGGAAAAGCGAAAAAAGTAGGCAATAGCACAGAACCAGAATTAAGTAAAATAAAAGTGTAAATAAAATAAAGTAAATAAACTCGGGAAATTAAAATAAATTTATAAATAAACCTTAATTAGTTAATGAACTTTTAAAATAAACAAACATAATCCGACAATAATTAATAAAGAACTGAAAGATAAGAAAGTAAACTAAAATTAAAAGCCAGGACAAACTAAAATTAAAATGGACGAGGGCATAAGACGTAGGTAGATTAAAACGTATGAACGGAATGATAAATAAACGCATAAGTGTGTAGCAAGCAGAAGTATAGGCAAAAGGAAAATAAATAAAGTAAATAAGTAACGAAGTGTAACAGTAAAACGGGGTAAGGACATAGAAACTTAACCAAATTAAGAGTAGACGGGAAAAGCGAAAAAGTAGGCAATAGCACAGAACCAGAAAAGTAAAATAAAGTGTAAATAAATTAAAGTAAATAAACTCGGGAAATTAAAATAAAATTATAAATAAACCTCAATTAGTTAAAACTTCAAAAAACAAAACAAAAATAGACATTAATTAAGTAAAGAACTAAAATAAATGTAGTAAATAAACTAAAGTTAAAAGCCCGGACATAAGAAAACTAATAATAAATAAGGATAAGGGCATAAGAAGTAAATAGAATAAAAAGTATAAGACAGAATGATAAATAAATAAACACAGAAGAGGGTAGCGGACGAGCAGAAATAAAGGCAAAAGTAAATTAAATAAAGGAAATGAATAACGAAGTGTAACAGTAAAATGGAATAAGGACAAAGTAAACTTAACGAAAGTAAGAATAGACGGGGAAAACGAAAATTGTAGGCAAACACGGAACCAGAAAAGAAATAAAATAAATAATGTGTAAATAAAATACAGTAAATAAACTCGGGAGACTAATATAAACTTATAAATAAACCTTAATTAGTTAAAACATCAAAATAAACATAAAATTAGACAAATTAATAAAGAACTAAAATAAATAAGTAACTAAACTAAATTAAAAGCCAGGACAAAGGAAACTAATAATAAAAAGGATAAGGGCATAAGAAGTAAGAGAATAAGAATGTAAAACGGAATGAAAATAAATAAACGCATAAGCGGGGAGTGGACGAGCCGAAAGAAAGGCAAAAAAAAATAAAGTAATAAGTAGCGATCGAGGTGACAGCAAAACGGAATAAGGACATAAGTAAACTTAAAATTACTGAATAGCCGGGGAAACCGAAAATGAGGCATTAACACAGAACCTGAAATAAGTAAATAAACATAATGTGACACAAATAAAGAAAATAAACTTGGGAAACTAAATAAATTTAACTAAACCTTAACTAGAACAAACTTTAAATTAGACAAAACATAATTAAACGAAATTAAGTAAAGAGCGAAAGATAAGCAATTAAAATTAAAAACATGTACGTAAGAAAACTAATAATAAAATAAGGATAAGGGCATAAGAAGCAAGTAGAATAATAAATGTACAACGGAAGGAATAACTAAAAGCAAAAGTGGGTAGCGGACGAGCAGAAATAAAGCCATAAGGAAATTAAATAAAGTAATTAAATAATGAAGAGTAACAGTAAACAGAAAAAGGACATAAGTAAACTTGACAAATAATGAATAGGCGGAGAAAGCGAAAAGTGTAGGCATTAACACGGAACGAGAAATAAGAAAATTAACTAATGCGTGTGAATATACCTTTGCCAAGTTCTCCAGTAAATCCCTTAAATCCTCCCTGACTATCGGTGCCATCTATAGATTTCCTAATACCAACATAGCTTCATTCTCAGACAACGTAAGGAATCTTATCATAAATAACAATCTCAACAAAAATCACATCATTCTGGGAGGTGATTTCAATATTGACCAGGGTCTTCAAAACAACCCTCAAGTTGACTATTTCCGTAACAGCATGCACTCCTGTATGCTAATCCCCACAATCACCAAGCCCACCCGAATCACTCAAACATCTGCCACCACCCTGGATCACCTATGGACTAATATAACAGCTCCCCTTACATCTGGGGTAATTTATGACAGAACAACTGACCACTATCCTACCTTCCTCATAGCAAACATGGACACAACACCACCAGAAACCAAGAAACTCTCATTCAGGCTACACAATGAATCAGCTTTAGGCAATCTCTCTAATGCACTTCACAATGTCAACTGGGAATCGGAATTTAATAATACACAGGATATGAAATCATTAACTAACCTCTTTCTCTCCAAAACTCTAAGCCTCTACAACACTCACTGTCCCCTCCTTACCAAACAAGTAACTGATAAAAGAAAAAATAACCCGTGGCTCATAAGTGGCATAATTAAATCAATCAACAAAAAACATGAATATGAAAAGAAATTTAGGAGTGGCCTAGTTACAAAGGAAGTAGTTAAAAGGTACTCATCTGTGCTTACCAGTATCATAAGAAAAGCTAAACTTTCATATTATGAGACTAGATTCAAAGAAGCAAAAGGCAACATGAAAAGCACATGGAATACCATCTCTAATATCCTAGGAACTAAACAACACTCCCATAACCAGATAACACTCTCTAAGGATGGCCTTACACCGTCATCTGATTTAGAAATGGCGAATGAATTTAATAGCTTCTTTTCATTGAAATTGAAAGTGAAATTGAAATTGAAATAAGTTTATTGATGTAAAATACACACAAAGGGATGAGGTAGCTCAAGCTATTCTCACCCCGTTCAGTACATCGTGTTAATACATACATAGACACACATCACAAACAATATCATATTACCAAACATTCTGAGAGATAAACATATACATTTCCTGGAACTTCTTTTCTAAGAAGTTTAGATGAATCTGCTATAGACAATTTTATAACTGCTGCTGATAATGTCAACTGGGAGTCAGAGTTAGGTAACATAGGGGACATCAACCTAGCAGTACAATCTTTTCTTCAAAAAACTCTAAGCCTTTATAACACCCACTATCCTATGCTTACAAAACAAGTCACTACCAAAAGGCTTAACAATCCCTGGCTTACAAAGGGAATACTTAAATCCATTAATAAAAAACATGACCTTGAGAAGAAGTATAGGCTAGGAACCGTCTCCAAAGAATTCTCAAAAAATTACTCTTTACTGCTATCTAAGATAATTAGACGAGCCAAAGCTAAATACTACGAAGATAAATTTACCCAAATAAAGAGCAACATTAAAAAAACTTGGAGCACAATTTCACAAATCTTGGGATCAAAGAAGACTTTAAACAACAAACCAACACTCCTGTCTAATAACGATGGTCAGCTTTCAGCCTCTGATTCTGCTATTGAGTTCAATAGGTTCTTCTCTTCATTGGGTCATCCCTTGCAAATGATATTCCATCTTCCAGTACTGATGTTAAGGACTACCTTACAGGTAACTATCCACAGTCTCTGTACCTAAAGCCTACTAATTCCACTGAAGTCAATGAGATAATCCTTTCCCTCAAACCAAGTCTAGTGCCCTTGAGGAGATTCCGTCATTAATTTACAAAAAAGCCTCCAGATCCTTAGCCCCTGCATTGCATTGCTCTTCAACAAGTCACTTGAACTCCAACCTTTCCTGATATTCTAAAAAAAGCGAGAGTAACCCCTGTCCACAATGTGGTGATCCCACAGATGTTAACAACTACAGACCTATTTCAATCCTGCCTAACTTATCAAAAATTTTTGAAAACTAATCTACAAGCAGCTCTACTCTTATCTAGCCAGCACAATATACTTAGCTCTTGCCAATATGGCTTTCAGACCTAAAAAAAGCACTAACGATGCACTTATTAGTATGATTAACTTAATTCATGCAGCTCTTGATAAAAATGAGTTCCCTGTTGGGTTATTTGTGGACCTGCGTAAGGCTTTTGACACTGTCACCACCAAAACCTTCTTCTTAAATTACATCATTATGGNTTGTGTACGACAGTACTATGAAACCCGGTCGCTTGTGTACCATAATACTTGAAAGCTCAGAGGCTTGAGTACAACAGTATCATGAAGTCCGGTGACTTGTGTACCAATGTACCATGACGCCCGGTGGCTTGTTTACCACAATACCATGAAGCCGGGTGGCTTGTGTTCCAGAGTACATGAGGCCAGGTGGCTTGTGTACCATAGACCATGAAACCCAGTGGATTGTGAACCACAGTACCATGAAGCCCGGCGGCTTGTGTACCATAGTAACCACGAAGACCAGTGCTTGTTTAGCTTGTGTACCACAGTACCATGAAGGCCAGATGTGTTACCACAGTTCCATGATGCCCGGTGGCTTGTGTACCACAGTACCATGAAGCCGAGGCTTGTGTATTAAAGTACCGTGATGGCCGGTGGCTTGTTTACCACAGTACCATGAAGCCAAGAGGTTTGTGTACCATAGTACCATGAAGTCCAGTGGATTGTATACCACAGTACCATGAAGCCCGTGGGTTCTGTACCACAGTTCCATCAAGCCCCGTGGCTTGAGTACAACAGAACCATGAAACTTGTACACAGTACCATGAAGCTGTGAGGCTTTTGTACCATAGTACCATGAATCCTGGTGGCTTTGAACAACAATACATGAAGTCGAGAGCATTGTGTACCATAGCACAATGATGCCCGGTCTCTTGTGTACCACAGTACCATGAAGTCTGGTGGTTGTGTAAAATTACCATGAAGCCCGGTAGCTTGTGTACACAGTACCATAAGGACATTGGCATTTGTACCACAGTACTTGACGCCCATTGTCTTGTGTACCACAGTACCATGAAGCTCAGTGGCTTGTGTACGACAGTACCAGGAAGCCGTGTGGCTCTTGTACCACAATACAATAAAGCTGAGTGACTTGTGTACCACGGTACTATGAAGCCCAGTGGCTTGTGTACCACAGAACCATGATCCAGGTTGCTTGTGTGCTACAGTACCATGAAGCCCAGTGGCTTGTTTACAATAGAACGATGAAGAGTAGTGGCTTGTGTACCACAGTACCATGAATTCCGCTGCTTGTGTACCGCAGTACCTGGAAGCTTAGTGGCTTCTGTACCATAGTACCATGAAACCCGGTGGCTTGTGTACCATAATACCTGAAACCCGGTGGCTTGTGTACCACAGTACCATGAAGCCGAGAGGCTTGTGTACCATAGTCCCATTACGCCTGGTGGCTTGTTTACCACAGTACCATGAAGCCGAGAAATTTGTGTACAATAGTACCATGAAGCCCGGTGGCTTGTGTATCACATTTCCATGATGCCCTGTGGCTTGTATACCACAGTACCATGAAGTCCGGTGGCTTGTGTACCATAGTACCATGAAGCCGGTGTCTTGTGTATCACAGTACCATAAAGCCCGGTGGTTTGCGTATAATAGTACCATGAATCCCAGTGGCTTGTGTACCACAGTACCATGAAGCATAGTGTCTTTGCGTACCACAGTACCATGAAGCCCGGTGGCTTGTGTACCATAGTACCATGAAGCCCGGTAGGTTGTGTACCATGTACCATGTGGCCAGGTGGCTTGTGCACCACAGTAAAATGAGTCCTGGTGGCTTGTGTACCGTAGTATCATGAAGCCCGGTTGCTTGTGTAACACACTACCATGAAGACCGGTGGCTTGTGTACAACACTACCATGAAGCATGGTGGCTTGTGTTCCATAGTACCATGAAGCCGAGAGGCATGTATAATAGTACCATGAAGCCCAGTGGGTTGTGTACCACAGTATCATGATGTCTCGTGGCTTGTGTACAATAGTTCCATGAAGCCCGATGGCTTGTGTACAATAGTACAATGAAACCCGATGGCTTGTGTACCACAGTACTATGAAGGAATTGGCTTATGTACCCAAGTTCCATGAAGCCAGTGGCATGTGTACCACAGTACCAAGAAGCCGAGTGGCTTGTGTACTACAGTTCAATAAAGCGTAGTGGATTGTGTACTACAGTTCAATAAAGCGCAGTGGATTGTGTACCACAGTACTATGAAGTCGAGTGGCTCATGTACCACTGTACCATGTAGCTCAGTGGCTTGTGTACATCTGTAAAATGAAGCCAAGAGTCTTGTGTTCCTCAGTACCATGAAGCCTGGTGGCTTGTGTACCATAGTACCATGAAACCAATGTCTTGTGTACGACAGTACTATGAAACCGGTGGCTTGTGTACCATAATACTTGAAGCCCAGAGGTTTGTGTACCATAGTACCATGAAGCCCGGCGGCTTGTGTACCACAGTACCATGAAGCCGAGGAACTTGTGTACAGTAGTACCATGAAGCCCGGTGGCTTGTGTATCACACTTCCATGAAGCCCGTTGCTTGTATACCACAGTACCATGAAGTCGGTGGCTTGTGTTCCATAGTACCATGAAGCCCGGTGTCTTGTTTACCACAGTACCATAAATGCCCGGTTGCTTGTGTGTAATAGTACCATGAATCCCAGTGGCTGTGTGCCACAGTACAATGAATCCTGGTGGCTTGTGTACCTAGTACCACCTTGGATAGGTTCGAAATTACAAGAGATGAAGTCAAAAAGCACCTATTGGAGCTGGATGTGAGAAAAGCTGTTGGGCCGGATGGAATCTCGCCATGGGTATTGAAAGAGTGTGCAGGAGCACTTTGCTTACCACTCTCCATAGTGTATAGTAAGTCACTGGAAACGTGGGACCTACCAGAAATATGGAAGACTGCTAATGTAGTACCAATATACAAAAAGGGTGACAGACAAGAGGCACTGAACTACAGCCAGTGTCCTTAACTTGTATACCATGCAAGGTGATGGAGAAGATTGTGAGAAAAAACCTAGTAACACATCTGGAGAGAAGAGACTTCGTGACAACCCATCAACATGGGTTCAGGGAGGGTAAATCTTGCCTTACAGGCTTGATAGAATTCTACGATCAGGTGACAAGAATTAAGCAAGAAAGAGAAGGGTGGGCGGACTGCATTTTTTTGGACTGTCGGAAAGCCTTTGACACAGTACCCCATAAAAGGTTGATGCATAAGCTGGAGAAACAGGCAGGAGTAACAGGTAGGGCGCTCCAGTGGATAAGGGAGTACCTAAGCAATAGGAAGCAGAGAGTTACAGTGAGGGGTGAGACCTCAGACTGGCGTGAAGTCACCAGTGGAGTCCCACAGGGCTCTGTACTTGGACCTATCCTGTTTCTGATATACGTAAATGATCTCCCAGAGGGTATAGACTCATTCCTCTCAATGTTTGCTGACGACGCCAAAATTATGAGAAGGATTAAGACAGAGGAGGACAGCTTGAGACTTCAAGAAGACCTGGACAAGCTGCAGGAATGGTCGAACAAATGGCTGTTAGAGTTTAACCCAAGCAAATGTAATGTAATGAAGATAGGGGTAGGAAGCAGGAGACCAGATACAAGGTATCATTTGGGAGATGAAATACTTCAAGAGTCAGAGAGAGAGAAAGACCTGGGGGTTGATATCACGCCAGACCTGTCCCCTGAAGCTCATATCAAGAGGATAACATCAGCAGCATATGCCAGGTTGGCTAACATAAGAACGGCCTTTAGAAACTTGTGTAAGGAATCTTTCAGAACATTATATACCACATATGTCAGACCAATCCTGGAGTATGCGGCTCCAGCATGGAGTCCCTATCTAGTCAAGCATAAGACTAAACTGGAAAAGGTTCAAAGGTTTGCCACCAGACTAGTACCCGAGCTGAGAGGTATGAGCTACGAGGAGCGACTGCAGGAATTAAACCTCACTTCGTTGGAAGACAGAAGAGTTAGGGGGGACATGATCACCACATTCAAGATTCTCAGGGGAATCGACAGGGTTGATAGAGACAGGCTGTTTAACACAAGGGGCACACGCACTAGGGGACACAGGAGGAAACTGAGTGCCCAAATGAGCCACAGAGATATTTGAAAGAACTTTTTTAGTGTCAGAGTGGTTGACAAATGGAATGCATTAGGAAGCGATGTGGTGGAGGCTGACTCCATACACAGTTTCAAGTGTAGATATGATAGAGCCCAATAGGCTCAGGAAACTTTACACCTGTTGATTGACGGTTGAGAGGCGGGACCAAAGAGCCAGAGCTCAACCCCCACAAGCACAACTAGGTGAGTACAACTAGGTGAGTACACTGCATGAAAAATCACACAGCAGACGACGCTACGATTACGTCACCTCCCTCACCAAAATAGCTGCTCTCAACGTTCTCCTGTTGCTGTTCTTACACTATATACACACACTATAGATACCCATGTACATATGTTTTGCCCATAGCGAACCACTAAGCTAGTATGGTGAGCAAAACAAGAGTGGCTGCCACACACACACAATGAGGCTACCTCAATTCTCGCCCTCCCTCCCTCACCAAAATTCCTCCTTCCACAAGACTACGCACAACGCTAATTATAACCACAATCCTGGTCACTAATTCCTGTAAATGAATAATTGACCACACGTTTATTTTGAAAAGGAACCTAAGAAATCATTTGAAGATTCCTAGATGGACGAAATAATGCTGTGGTGCTGTGGCTAGCGCTGTGAACATCGTGAACAGCATTGAATCACTGATATTTGAACATTGTACCCAGTCATTATCACACTCAGGCTCTTCTATAACAATATCATAGCTAAATAATACAAGTTATATATATATATTTGACATTATTAGGCGATGCCGTGGTCACACGCTGAACAGCAGTGCTGTGCGCTCATGCTGCGAGCGCCAGCCTTGGTTGCTCACTCACTACTGAGGCTCCCACACCCTGGAATGTGGACCACGATTTTTTTTAAAGATGGCGTCTGTTTACAAGAGCCCTGAGGAAGCTGATGTGAACCCCATGTAGCCGCGAGAGTTTTGAATGGAACGTGAAAAATACAAATACCCGAGGCGCGTTGCGCAAACCAGACGTGAGCCTGCAGGCGCGTTGCGCAGTTTAAGGGCTAGAGCCGGACATACATACAGTGCTCAACATTAACATAAAAATATATCTACAGACTGAATTTTCAGTCATCCGGGAGCGTACCACTGAACTCTACGAAGTTCACATCCGTGTACTATCCACTCCCCAATCAATGTCAACCATGACATTCTATCAATAAAAGCAGCCTAGTTTTTATTACATATATCTAAAAATATATATAAAAAAATTCTACTATAACTATATCACAGGTTTCAGCTGATTGTACAGCCAAGTGTCCGCACTCACTTTAAGAGTGTTAATGTTTATATTGGTCCGCCTCTCCTGTGTTCAAACATTCTGAAAAAATAGCACAACATAATTTTCCACAACCGTTTGTTCTGGGCTTAGACAATCACACAGGAGGCTTTGATTTAATTACTGACCAATTTATAGAGTAGAATTTTCATATATCATTATACCAGAATATATATATTTTAAATCTGTTTTTCAACAGTTAACCAAAAGTGTTGTGATTCTAAATCTATTTTTCAACATATAAACAAAAGTGTCTACATTTGCTTTATAAAGGTGTTCAGAGCCAACTTTATCTTTTCAATAATTGTTCATATTGAGTAATTTAAACAAAAAAACGTTGCTGATGGACGCTGAATGTAGTCGCTGACGATGACGGTGTCATACTTTATTTATTTATTTATTTATATATTAGTATATTTAGGGTTCCAAGGGGTTGTCATAGCCAGGGGGTGGTAATGGGGGACGAGCTCCCATGACCTATAAAATGCTCCTATATGGCATGCGTCTCAAATAGCCTCTGACAACCAAGTCCAACTCCTGGCCTGCACGGGTGGCTTAGTCTTTAAGTCCGGCGGAACTGCTTTTACCGACAGGAGAAGGGGCGAGGGCGTGCCTCTGGCGCCTTAAAACCAGCTGCTCCGGGTAGATGGGACTCGATAGCCTGGGAAGGCAGCCCATCTAGGGGAAGGAAAACCCTGATTTTAAACCTCCGCTGCCTTGCGGCCATACCCTTTTCTGGGAAAGGCTTCAGGAGTCAACCTCGAGGAAAAATCCGGAGTTGGAGCCCCTAAGGCAGTTCGTTGTTGACGTCGACCTCGTTCTGGCAGCTCCTGCGACGTTGCTGGAACCATGTGTATTGGCATTTGCCTTTCTATTGGATAATTTCAGCAACGTGGAGAGGGGGGATCTGCTGCATGGGTAACAGCTTCTCCATATCTACCTACCCAGGCTTTGCGCCCTGGAGAGGACACTCCAGCTTCGCCTCACAGCGTCGAACCAACACGGGAAGCGACAGTCTACCGGTTTTAAGTCTTCTGCTCGATTGGCGAAGAGTGTGACGCCAGGGGTTGCTTCTGACGGTGGGAGGGGTCATCGCGCCCCACTGGGCAGCTACCGCCCGCCTCAAGCTGGGCAAACCCCAGCCAATAAGGTGTTGCCTCGCCACGGTCCGTTAACCTCACTGGGTGCGTGGGGTTTAGGGTGAAAACCGACAAGCGGCCCGACAACTTTGCACCAAGCAATACCATACCCAAAAAGAAAATATCAACTGCCCTAAAGCTGGGCACATGGAACGTCAGGACACTGACACCAGGTTTCTCTGACGACCTGCAAGAAATCAATGACGCCCGAAAAACAGCAATCATCGATAGGGAGCTGAGCAAACTGCAGATGGATATTGTTGCTCTCCAAGAGACCAGGCTCCCTGGATCAGGATCTGTGAGAGAGAGGACCTTCTCTTTCTTCTGGCAAGGAAAACCACCTGATGAGACCAGAGAACATGGTGTGGGATTTGCCGTCAGGAATGCACTGTTGGGATACATTATGCCACCGATGGGGGAAACCGAACGAATTCTGTCTCTGCAACTGCACTCCCAAACAGGACCAGTCAATGTAATTAGTGCATATGCACCAACCCTGACTTCTCCAGCAGAGGCAAAGGAAAAATTCTACGATGACCTCAACAGAGTCATAGCGAGAATCCCTGTAAAGGAGCCACTGTTCATCCTCGGCGACTTCAACGCCAGAGTGGGTGCCGAGCACAACATTTGGCCCACTTGTCTGGGTCAATTCGGCATAGGGAGGATGAATGAGAACGGGCAACGTCTGCTAGAACTCTGCTGCCTTCATGGTCTCTGTGTCACCAACACGTTCTTCGGCACAAAGCCTCAACACCGAGTATCTTGGAGACACCCCAGATCCAAGCACTGGCACCAGCTTGACCTGATTCTTACCAGGCGTGCAAGTCTACCCAGCGTCAAGATTACGCGTAGCTACCAGAGTGCTGTCTGTGACACCGACCACTCCCTGGTCTGTAGCAGGGTCAAGATGCAACCAAAGAAGATTCATCACTCGAAAAAGGCGGGCAGACCTCGCATCGACACCACTAAGACCCGAAACCAGGACAAGGTGAAAGATTTTGCACGCGTGCTCGAGGAAGCTCTCCCTGGCCCAGCCGGGGTCACTGCCTGTAAAAGATGGGAGCACTTCAGAGACGCTGTGTTCAACGCTGCCATTTCCACCTTTGGCAAGAAGACCAGCAGGTCGGCTGACTGGTTCGAGGCTCACTCGGAAGAGATGACACCTGTCATTGAAGAGAAGAGAAACGCCTTGGCAGCCTACAAAGCCTGCCCAAGTCAGCGCAACTTACAGATCCTTCGGGCCATCCGCTGCAAAGTACAGCAGAGCGCCAGGCGATGTGCCAACAACTATTGGCTCCAGCTCTGCTCCCAGATACAGACTGCAGCGGATACAGGCAATGTAAGGGGAATGTATGACGGCATCAAGCAGGCCCTCGGCCCAATCCAGAGGAAGACCGCTCCTCTGAAATCTGCCACTGGCGAGGTGATTCAGGACCAGACACTGCAGCTGAAGCGCTGGGTCGAGCACTACTCTGAGCTATACGCCAGGGACAATGTGGTCACCGAAGACGCCCTGAGCGCCATTGAGTGTCTGCCTGTGCTAATGGAGCTCGACAGCGAACCGACCCTCGAAGAACTCAGCGATGCCCTAGACTCCCTTGCTCCTGGTAAAGCTCCTGGCAAAGATGGCATTCCTGCTGAGACCTTGAAGTGCTGCAGAGGTAGCCTGCTCATGGAGCTGCATGAAATTCTCTGCCTCTGCTGGGAAGAAGGAGAGGTGCCACAGGACATGAGGGATGCCAACATCGTCACGCTGTATAAGAATAAAGGTGACAGGGGCGACTGCAACAACTACCGTGGAATCTCCCTCCTCAGTACTGTCGGAAAGCTGTTTGCTCGAGTCGCATTGAAGAGGCTCCAAGTACTTGCAGAGAGAGTCTATCCAGAATCACAATGCGGATTCAGAGCTGACAGGTCCACAATCGACATGGTCTTTTCCCTCAGACAACTGCAGGAGAAATGCAAGGAACAGAAGCAGCCACTCTTCATAGCCTTCATAGATCTGACGAAGGCCTTCGACCTCGTCAGCAGGGATGGCCTGTTCAAGATCCTCCCCAAGATCGGATGCCCACCCAGGCTCCTCAGCATCATCAGATCTTTCCATGAGAACATGAGGGGCACCGTGGTCTTTGATGGACTAACATCAGACGCCTTTGACATCCGAAGTGGAGTAAAGCAGGGCTGCGTACTGGCTCCAACCCTATTCGGGATTTTCTTCGCAGTTATGCTGCGGCACGCCTTCGGATCTGTCATGGAAGGCATTTACCTCCGGACCAGGTCGGATGGAAAACTCTTTAACCTCGCCAGGCTGAGAGCCAAGACGAAGGTTCGGCTGAGGTGTCTGCGCGACTTCCTTTTTGCCGACGACGCAGCAGTCACTGCCCACTCAGCCGAAGACCTCCAACGGCTCATGACCCGCTTCAGCGAGGCCTCTCAGGCTTTCGGACTCACCATCAGCCTGAAGAAAACACAAGTCATGGGACAAGGAGTGGACTCCCCACCTGACATCGGCATCTCCGATTCCAAACTGGAAGTCGTTCACGACTTCGTGTACCTGGGCTCCACAATCTCTGACTCCCTCTCTCTTGATACGGAGCTAAACAAACGCATCGGTAAGGCATCTACTACCATGTCCAGACTGACAAAGAGAGTGTGGGCCAACAATAGGCTGACTGAGTATACTAAGATTCAGGTTTACAGAGCCTGTGTCCTGAGCACTCTCCTTTATGGCAGTGAGTCTTGGACACTCCGCGCCCGTCAGGAAAGACAGCTGAATGCCTTCCACATGCGCTGCCTTCGACACATCATGGACATCACCTGGCAGGACAAGGTGACAAACAACAACGTCTTGGGGAGAGCAAGAATCACCAGCATGTACACAATGCTGAAACAGAGACGAATGCGCTGGCTCGGGCACGTTGTGCGAATGGGCGACGGCAGGATTCACAAGGATCTCCTGTACGGAGAGTTGAGGCAGGGAAAGCGTTCAACAGGCAAGCCCCAGCTACGGTACAAAGACGTATGCAAGAGGGACCTGAAAGCCATGGACGTCGATCTTGCTATATGGGAGACACTGGCTGCAGACCGTTCAGCCTGGAGGCAGTCTGTTCAAAGAGGTCTCTCCAAGTTCGAGGAGTCACTTGCCAAGGAATCGGAGACAAAGAGACAGAGAAGGAAAGCCAGTAGCCAGGAAGACAGACCAGAATCGGACTTTGTTTGTGCTCGGTGTGGGATGGACTGCCACTCTCGGATTGGCCTCATCAGTCACACCAGACGCTGCACCAGGATTGACAACCAGAGCGCAACTCCATAGTCTCCCGAGACTGAAGGATGCCTACTACTACTAGTATATTTAGGTAGCAGTCTTTCCTGTAGACATATATTATTAAATATGACCGAAAAAGTAAGATAAATAATTCTAACACGAATTTTCTCAATATTTCTTATGTTTCTTTTCACTGTTGATGGTAATTGAAAAATCAATTCTCCAAAATTCATTATTATTTCTAGTCTGACGCGACACTTAAACGCGTTTCGTAATAACTTATTACATTTTGAAACACTTTTAATTTAGACACACACACAACTATAACCTCCAAACACTAAACAGAGTTCTTACTTATGCTATGATTTAAACAGCTTTCATTTTTCATTTTATACCTGCATTTTGGATGAGGTGATATGTTACAACAGTTTTGGATGAGGTGAACAAAGCTTTCAACAAAGGACAGAACACGAAACAATGGGTATTAATGGGATAGTAATTGGGTAAATTGAAGGTAAGAATGGAAGTAACTGCAGAGGGCCTATTGGCCCATATTTCTTGATGCATCTATATAGGAGCAGAGTCTTGAAGTGGGTCTTATTTATATATATATAATATTATATATATATATATATATATATATATATATATATATATATATATATATATATATATATATATATATATATATATATATATATATATGTCGTACCTAGTAGCCAGAACGCACTTCTCAGCCTACTATGCAAGGCCCTATTTGCCTAATAGGCCAAGTTTTCATGAATTAATTGTTTTTCGACTACCTAACCTAACCTAACCTAACTTTTTCGGCTACCTAACCTAACCTAACCTATAAAGATAGGTTAGGTTAGGTTAGGTTAGGTTAGGTAGGGTTGGTTAGGTTCGGTCATATATCTACGTTAATTTTAACTAAAATAAAAAAAAATTGACCTCATACGTAATGAAATGGGTAACTTTATCATTTCATAAGAAAAAAAATAGAGAAAATATATTAATTCAGGAAAACTTTGCTTATTAGGCAAATCTGGTGTTGCATAGTAGGCCAAAAAGTGAGTTCTGGCTACTAGGTACGACATATATATATATATATATATATATATATATATATATATATAATATATATATATATATATATATATATATATATTGTCGGGTGTTCACGGTTCTTGGGTTTAGGGTTAAAGCAACGGTAGACTGGATCTCCTCTCGAGGTGGTTGCTCTGACAATAACCCTTACTCACCGTCGTTCTATGGGTCTTCCCTCGATCCTCTAGGCTCCACTGCACGCCCAGGAGAGTACCCCCAGTCGATTTCACAACCGGCCTTGAGTTGTAAGATGAGTGGAGACACAGATTGTTTCCTCAATTTGTGGCCCGCCCCGGCAGAGAACTATTACACAGTCTTTAAGGTCGCCAACTGGTGTTTTAGGTGTCCAGTAACACTGCAGTGGTGAGGTGTAATTGTGGTAATTGTGGTAAGGGCAATTTCGACTAGTTTGGTCTCAGGCAAGTAATTACTTCTGTCATTCTCCTATTTCCTTTTGACAGTCACAAGATAAATGGAGGGGATGATATCAAACACCAAAGAGTTTTGGTATTTTACTTAAAAGACAACGAGAAACATATATGCATCAAAAAACATATCAGGATTATTGTATAACAGCTGCTCAATCCGCAGCAAAATAATCTGGGCGCACCGATATGGCAACATCCGGCAGCCCCTCGTGTCACCTGTCAGATATCAGCTGATCGGGGCCCTCGCGACCGTAAGAAAGGCTAGTACTTGTTTTCTAATTCTGTCATGATCCCTGTTTATTTAACTTTTCGCAAAACACTGTATTTAACATTCACATGACATACTTATGATTCCACTGGGTTGCGATACACCACTTCACTGGCCTCATGATCAATATCTTATTCACACTGCACTCGCAGTGACTTTTCACCGTACCAAAAGATTACTCTATTCTTAATAATATTTACTGTGAATGCACTCGCTTGATCACTGAACTTATCTTTAAATCTATACTTCCTCTTAAAGATATATCACTGGCAATCACTTCACGTATATGATATTATTCAGTACACAGGCATGTCATAGATAAATCATTAATCAAATTACAGGCATTTATATATATAAATCATGGAGATCAATACACAGGCATTTATATCAATAAATCATGGAGATCAATACACAGGCATTTATATAAATTCTGGGCTCATAGCCTAACACCAAATCTGGTTTACTACTAATATATATAATAATAATAATCACAGGAAATGAATTACAGTCACAGTAAATTCCTTAATGAATCCTGGTGCTTGCACACACCCACACATAGATATATATGTAAACTGATACTGTGAGCGCTCTGGGTAGCCTCACCACACACTGTGCTCTCTGTGACTTAGACTCAGGTGAGACTTGCTCACGACATATAAAATATCCTGACAAGTATATATATAGCTAACTAAAGGGGAAATGGGAGGGTAAATGTAAACACCTACTTCACCTATCCTAGGATGACAGTTGGGTTGTAGCTCCTGGTCCAGGCTCTCGCCTCGTACACCCTCCAGAAACACAAGCCAACGCCTTAGGATTTTCGCGTCTCACCGCTTTCTGTACACCGCAGGTCCGTGCTTCTCCTCCAGTTCGTTGCAGGGTTGAAGTCGGTCTCCTGGCCGTCAACTTTCCTCCCAACTACGGCAGCCAGCCTACGTCTCGGCGGTCGTCGTACGTTTCCCAATAGTCCCTTGTCACTGTACTCCTAGAGGAACTGCCTCTCACCACTATGATGTCACTGTGAAGTTATCAGCCGTCCCAGACGATACTGCTTAAGCTCCACATGTACAGCACCCGACTTCAGAGCACTTGAAGCTCACTACACTGTCAATTCCCTCGTCGTCTAGGCATGTCACTAGGTATTTGGGAAGACTTCTCGACGTGCTTGCATCCAACTGTTGACTCGTAGGATTCCGCGTAGGTAGGGTTACTGTCAAACTTGACAGGATCGTCGATCACACGTTCAACCAAGTTGACAAGGTGGCCAACTCGATTCACTCACGGTGGATGGCCCGGCCACTAAGCTGTCTCTTATACTGGTGAACTGCCAAGGACGTCACAGGTCGATGCCCGGCCCACTTCTTGCAACGCACCTGTCCCTGAGCACTTGTTGCTCAATATCCCGTTAATTCCTTATCTGAGCCACATCTGGGTTGAAGGAAGACCTCACAGAGTGCGTGCTGACAACTGGAGACGCTTATATCCACCGGAGCTCGGTAATCCGTCACTCAAACAGGATGACCGGTCGCACGTCCTGCCTCTTGGACGCGTCGTGTGAGACTGATGGCGCGAAAGCGCCGCTACGGCTGGACTCCCCCTGCCTATGTGACGTCACATTTTCCAAAGTAGGTTTTCATTGGCTCCCAGTGCCACGTCGCTGACGGTGACCAATCTTGTGACACTGACGTCACACAGTTTTGGCGGGAGAACAGACTCGCCAGCGCCATTTTGGCTCCCTAAAGGCCTATCCCACAGGCCAAAATATTCTTCTTTCACGAATTTCTCGGCTCATCGAGAATACTACTCTCTCCCACATATGTTCAACTGATGCCTGCAATGTAGAGAACGCTCGGGAATAGTGGACATGACTCTTACAGCAGGCGTGGGAGAATTAGAAGGGGGGAACACCGTCACATACCCCTCCCCTTAAAATAAGGGTCATATCTGGTTAGTGCATGCGGGACAACGCATCTGCGACTACGTGTCCTTTCCACTGAAAATCTTGGCTTCCAGCCAGTATTGCTGCCGCCAATGTGTGACACTCCTCATGTGTCTGCAGACCGTCTTTAAGGTCATCCTGGACGTCCACTGCTTACCTATTACGGACCGAGGGCTCCACACCTCACGTCCGTTCACCAGCTGGAACTGAGAGAAGTTTAACGGTTCTGCCACTGCTTTGCGAATGGCCAACAAAACAGGGTCCGCTGTCTCTTCCCACTCGTCTTCCTGCTCTATGCAGAACATTTTCAGAGTTGTCTCCGAGGGGAGTGGAGTCTTCCGACCGCCCCCTTCGACTACGATCGGTAGGG
>WNGS01138302.1:0-10189 GCA_020271785.1 Procambarus virginalis
AGCATTTTACCAAATCACCTCATATTCTTTGGAGCACACGTGAGGAACACAAATGCTGCGAACAAGCCTGAATGGTCCCCAGGACTATATGCAAATGAAAACTCACACCCCAGAAGTGACTCGAACCCATACTCCCAGGAGCAAACGCAACTGGTATGTACAAGACGCCTTAAACCACTTGACCATCACGACCGGACATAATTGAGGTGATAGCCGAAGCTATTTGAACCACCCCACCGCCGGCACTCGGATGGTTATCTTGGGCATAGCATTTTACCAAATCACCCTCATCTTTGGAGCACACGTGAGGAACACAAATGCAAACAAGCCTGAATGGTCCCCAGGACTATATGCGAATGAAAACTCACACCCCAGAAGTGACTCGAACCCATACTCCCAGGAGCAACAGCAACTGGTATGTACAAGACGCCTTAAACCACTTGACCATCACGACCGGACATAATGAGGTGATAGCCGAAGCTATTTGAACCACCCCACCGCCGGCACTCGGATGGTTATCTTGGGCATAGCATTTTACCAAATTCACCTCATTCTTTGGAGCACACGTGAGGAACACAAATGCGAACAAGCCTGAATGGTCCCAAGGACTATATGTGAATGAAAACTCACACCCCAGAAGTGACTCGAACCCCATACTCCCAGGAGCAACGCAACTGGTATGTACAAGACGCCTTAAACCACTTGACCATTACGACCGGACATAATGAGGTGATAGCCGAAGCTATTGAACCACCCCACCCGCGGCACTCGGATGGTTATCTTGGGCATAGCATTTTACCAAATCACCTCATTCTTTGGAGCCACGTGAGGAACACAAATGCGAACAAGCCTGAATGGTCCCCAGGACTATAATGCAAATGAAAACTCACACCCCAGAAGTGACTCGAACCATACTCCCAGGAGCAACGCAACTGGTATGTACAAGACGCCTTAAAACCACTTGACCATCACGACCGGACATAAGAGGTGATAGCCGAAGCTATTTGAACCACCCCACCGCCGGCACTCGGATGGTTATCTTGGGCATAGCATTTTACCAAATCACCTCATTCTTTGGAGCACACGTGAGGAACAATGCGAACAAGCCTGAATGGTCCCCAGGACTATATGCGAATGAAAACTCACACCACAGAAAAGACTGCAACTCTAACTCCCAGGAGCAACGCACTGGTATGTACAAGACGCCTTAAACCACTTGACCATCACGACCGGACTAATGTGGTGATAGCGAAGCTATTTGAACCACCCCACCGCCGGCACTTTCGGATGGTTATCTTGGTTACTAGCATTTTACCAACTCACCTCGATTCTTTGGAGCCTACGTGAGACACAAATGCAAACAATCCTGAATGGTCCCCGGACTATGCAAACTGAAAACTCACACCCATGAAGTGACTCGACCCATGCTCCCAGGAGCAACGCAACTGCTATGTACAAGACGCCTTAAACAACTTTACCATCACGATCCGACATAATGAGGTGATAGCGAAGCTAGTGTGAACCACCCCACCGCCGGCCACTACGGATGGTTATCTTGGGCATAGCATTTTACCAAATCACCGTCATTCTTGGAGCACAAACGTGAGGAACACAAACTGCGAACAAGCCTGAATGGGTCCCCAGTGACTTATGCGAATGAAAACTCACACCCCAGAAGGACTCGAACCCACTACTCCCAGGAGCACCGCAACCGGTATGTACAAAGAGCGCCTTAATCCACTTGATCCTCCGATCCGGACATAATGAGGTGATAGCCGAAGCTATTTGAACCACCCCACCGCCGGCACTCGGATGGTTTACTTGGGCATAGCATTTATTACCAAATCACCCTCATTTTGTGGAGCACACTTGAGGAAACACAAATGCGAACAGAGCTGAATGGTCCCCACGAACATAATGCAGAATGAAAACTCACACCCAGAAGTGACTCGACCCATACTCCCAGGAGCAAACGCAACTGGTATGTACAAGACGCCTTAAACCACGTGACCATAACGACCGTGACATAATGAGGTGATAGCCGAAGCTATTGAACCACCCCACCGCGGACTCGGAGTGGTTATCCTTGGGCATAGCATTTTACCAAATCACCCTCATTCTTTGGAGCACCTGTGAGGAACACACATGCGAACAAAGCCTGAATGGTCCCAGGACTATAATTGCTAAATGAAAACTCACACCCCAGAATGACTCGACCCATAGCTTCCAGGAGCAACGCAACTGTATTCAGACGCCTTACACCACTGACATCACACCGGACATAATGATGGTGATAGCCAAAGCTATGACCACCCACCCGGACTCGATGGTTTTTGGGCATAGCATTAACCAAATCACTCATTCTTGGCAGCACATGTGAGGAACACAAATCGAACAAGCCTGATGGTCCCAGGACTATATGAGAATGAGAACACCAACCCGAAGTGACTCGAACCCATAGGCTCCAGGAGCAACCAACTGGTATGTACAAGACGCCTTAAACCCACTTGACCATCACGACCGGACAAAAGGAAGTGATAAGCCGAGAGCTATTTGGACCACTTCCCCGCTCGGCACTCGGATGGTAATCTTGGGCATAGCATTTTATCAAACTCCCTATTTTGGGGCAACAACGTGAGGACACACAAATTGCAAACACAGCCTGAAATGGTCCCCAGGTAGATACAACTGAAAACTCCACACCCCAGAAGTGGACTCGTACCCATACTCCCAGGAGACAACGCAACTGGTATGTACAGGGACGGCCTTAATCCGCTGTGACCATCACGACCGGACAAAGGAAGTGATAGCCGGAGCTATATGAAACCACTTCCCCCCCCGCCGGCAAACATCGGAGTGGTAATCTTGGGCATGGCATTTTATAAATCAACCATCATTTTTTGGGGCAACACGTGAGGACAACACAATGCAAACAAGCCTGAATGGTACCCAGGACTAGATACAACTGAAAACATCATCACCACCCAGAAGTGACTCGAACCCATACTACCCAGGAGCAACGCAACTGGTATGTAACAAGGACTGGCCTTAATCCGCTTGACCCATACACTACCGGACAAAAGGAAGTGGATAGCCGGAGCGATATGAACCCCTTCCTCCCCGGCACTACGGATGGTAATTTGGCATAACATTTTTATCAAATCACCTCATTTTATTGGGGCAACACACGGAGGATCACAAAATGCAAAACAGCCTGAATTGTCCCCCATGGAACTAGATACAACTGATAAACTCACACCCCAGAAGTGACTCGAACCATACTCCCAGGAGCAATGCAACTGGTATGTAGCAGGACGGCCCTTAACCCTTACCATCACGACCGGACCAAAAGGAAGTGATAGCCGGAGCTATATGAACCACTTCCCCCGCCGGCACTCGGATGGGAATCTTGGGCATAGCAATTTATTCAAATCTACCTCATTTTTGGGGCAACACGTGAGGAACACAAATGCAAACAACCTGAAGTGGTACCCCAGGACTAGATACAACTGAAAACTCACACCCCAGAAGGTGACTCAAACCCATACGCCTCAGGAGCACGCCAACTGGTATGTACAGGGACAGTGGTTATATATATAGTTGACTCATATATATATATACTATATATACTATACACATATAATATATATATAATATATATATATATATAATATATATATATATATATATATATATATATATATATATATTGTGACGGTGTTCCCCCCTTCTAATTCTCCCACGCCTGCTGTAAGAGTCATGTCCACTATTCCCGAGCGTTCTCTACGTTGCAGGCATCAATTGAACATATGTGGGAGAGAGTAGTATTCTCGATGAGCCGAGAAATTCGTGAAAGAAGAATATTTTGGCCTGTGGGATAGGCCCTTTAGGGAGCCAAAATGGCGCTGGCGAGTCTGTTCTCCCGCCAAAACTGTGTGACGTCAGTGTCGCCAGATTGGTCACCGTCAGCGACGTGGCACTGGGAGCCAATGAAAACCGACTTTGGAAAATGTGACGTCACATAGGCAAGGGGGTCCAGCCGTGGCGGCGCCTTCGCGCTATCAGTCTCACACGACGCGTCCGAGAGGCAGGACGTGCGACCGGTCATCCTGTTTGAGTGACGGATTACCGAGCTCCGGTGGATGTAAGCGTCTCCAGTTGTTAGCGCGCACTCTGTGAGGTCTTCCTGCAACCCAGATGTGGCTCAGATAAGGAATTGACAGAATATTGAGCAACAAGTGCTCCGGAACAGGTGCGTTGCAAGAAGTGGGCCAGGCATCGTCGCGTGTGACGTCCTTGGCAGTCCACCAGTATAAGAGACAGCTTAGTGGCCGGGCCAATCCACCGTGAGTGAATCGAGTTGACCACCTTGTCAACTTGGTTGAACGTGTGATCGACGATCCTGTCAAGTTTGACAGTAACCCCACCTTCGTGGAACCCTACGAGTCAACAGTTGGATGCAAGCACGTCGAGAAGTCTTCCCAAATACCTAGTGACATATCTAGACGACGAGGGAATTGACAGTGAAGTGAGCTTCAAGTGCTCTGAAGTCGGGTGCTGTGCGTGTGGAGCTTAAGCAGTATCGTCTGGGACGGCTGATAACTTCACAGTGACTTCGTAGTGGTGAGAGGCAGTTCCTCTGGGAGTACAGTGACAAGGACTATTTGGGAAACGTACGACGACCGCCGAGACGTAGGCTGGCTGCCGTAGTTGGGAGGAAAGTTGACGGCCAGGAGACCGACTTCAACCGGCGACGTACTGTAGGGGAGGAGCACGGACCTGCAGTGTACAGAAAGCGGCGAGACGCGAAAATCCTAAGGCGTTGGCTTGTGTTTCTGGAGGGTGTACGAGGCGAGAGCCTGGACCAGGAGCTACAACCCAACTGTCATCCTAGGATAGGTAAAGTAGGTGTTTACAGTTACCCTCCCATTTCCCCTTTAGTTAGCTATAGATACTTGTCAGAATATTTTATATGTCGTGAGCAAGTCTCACCTGAGTCTAAGTCACAGAGAGCACAGTGTGTGGTGAGGCTACCCAGAGCGCTCACAGTATCAGTTTACATATATATCTATGTGTGGGTGTGTGCAAGCACCAGGATTCATTAAGGAATTTACTGTGACTAATTCATTTCCTGTGATTATTATTATTATATATATTGGTAGTAAACCAGATATTGGTGTTAGGCTATGAGCCCAGAATTTATATAAATGCCTGTGTATTGATCTCCATGATTTATTGATATAAATGCCTGTGTATTGATCTCCATGATTTATTGATATACATGCCTGTGTGTTGATCTCCATGATTTATTGATAAATGCCTGTGTATTGATCTTCATGATTTATATATATATATGCCTGTAATTTGATTACTGATTTATCTATGTACATGCCTGTGTACTGAATAATATCATATACGTGAAGTGATTGCCAGTGATATATCTTTGAGAGAAAGTATAGATGTAAAGATAAGTTCAGTGATCAAGCGAGTGCATTCACAGTAAATATTATTAAGAATAGAGTAATCTTTTGGTACGGTGAAAAGTCACTGTGAGTGCATTGTGAATAAGATATTGATCATGAAGCCAGTGAAGTGGTATATAGCAACCCAGTGAAATCATAAGTATGCCATGTGAATGTTAAATACAGTGTTTTGCGAAAAGTTAAATAAACAGGGATCGTGACAGAATTAGAAAACAAGCACTATTCTTTCTCACGGGTGCTAGGGCCCGGAGTCAGCTGACTTTGACAGGTGACGCGAGGGGTTGCCGTGTGTTACCATTTGGTGCGTGCCGGATTATTTGGTCATTATTTGCGGCGGAGTGAGCAGCTGCTATACTTTGTTCCTGATACATTGATGCATATATATTTCTCGTTGTCTTTTAAGTAAAATACCAAAACTCTTTGGTGTTTGATATCATCCCCTCCATTTATCTTGTGACCGTGTAAGGAAGTAAGACAGAGTGACTTGCCTGAGACCATACTATTTGAAATTGCTCTTACCACAATTACCACAATTACACCTCACCACTGCAGTGTTACTGGACACCTAAAAAAACACCAGTTGGCGACCTTGAAGGCTGTGTGAGAGTTCTGTGTCGGGGCGGGCCACAGATTGAGGGAACGATCTGTGTCTCCACTCATCTTACAACTTAAGGCCGGTTGTGAAATCGACTGGAGGTACTCTCCGGGGCGAGCAGTGGAGCCTAGAGGATCGAGGGAAGACCCGTAGAACAACGGTGAGTAAGGGTTAGTATCAGAGCAACCACCAGCAACCAACTGGATCTCCTCGAGAGGAGATCCAGTCTACCGTTGCTTTAACCCTTCACTAACCCAACAAGAACCGTGTGAAACCCCGACATTGGCGACCTCGCCAGGATAACGAGCAAGATCAAGGTTGTAATTGTGGTATTAGATATCAGGCCTAAGTTTTCACTCATAGTCACATGATGGAGGATGATAAAGTAGCCAGTTTTATCGACACGAGAGACGAACAAGTACTGGAGGAGTGCACCAAGGCACAGCTGCAGACGATCGCCGACCACTTTGGGATCAAGTTGAGAGCTTCCAAAGTGGGAGAAAGAAGACTTGAGATCATGGCACAGCTCAAGGCATGTGATGAAGCCTTCGGAGAGGAACGGCCACAGACACCTGCTAGTGTGGGAGAGAACCTGAGTATCGGTGGCAGCAGCCAGGGATCCAGTGGCAGCAGGCGCAGTGTCAAGCTGGAAATAATGAAGCTGCAGCTGGAAGCACAAGCACAGCAGCGCAGAGAAGAGCGGGAAGCACAGCTCCGCAGAGAAGAAAGAGAAGCACAGCTGAAGCGCGAGGAAGCAGAAAGAGAAGCACAGCTGAGGCGCGAGGAAGCAGAGCGAGAGGCACAGCTGCACAGAGAAGAAAGAGAAGCACAACAGAAACGAGAAGAACGAGAGGCACAGCGGCAACGAGAAGAACGAGAGGCACAGGAGCAACGAGAAGAACGAGAGGCACAAGCACAGCTGCGCAGGGAAGAACGAGAGGCACAGCTGCAACGAGAGGGGCGCGAAATAGAAGCTAGGACGAAGCTGCAGGAGGTTGAAGCGAACAAGGAGATTGAGTTGAAGCGAGCTGAGCTAGGACTAGCTCCACCTGCCCCACCACAACAGCAGGAAGACCGCCGAGTAAGAGAGAGGGATTTGCCCGTCTTCGTGCCTAATGAGGCTGAGGGCTTCTTCGAGAATTTCGAAAGGGTCGCTACGTTGAAGAAGTGGCCGAGGGCAGAGTGGGCGGAGCTAGTTCAAGGAAGGCTCACTGGTGAAGCTCGTGAAGCTTACAATATGCTCGACCTCCAGGAATGTACCAACTATGATGCAGTAAAACGAGCCGTGCTCCATTCGTTCAAGCTGACGCCGGAGTGCTATAGAAAAAGGTTTAGAGAATGTACCCGATCGCCAGGAAGATCATATGCGGAGACGGCGAGGAACATGGAAAGGAAATTCTTGAAATGGCTGGAGTCGGAAGGAGCAAGATCGGCTGAAGAGATCAAGAGGCTGATGGTCATGGAAAAGTTCATGTCCGTGCTCTCTCCCGAGATTAGGGTGAGAGTAAAGGAGGCGGACATCAAGGACCTGAGAGCCGCGGCCGATCGAGCAGACATGCTAGAAGAAGCATTACGTCCACGTCGAGAGGGACAGCACCGACCGCCCGTATTCTCTAGCTATGGAGGAGTAATAGAAGGTCGGACGGATGGAGGACGGGACCGAGTTCTCCCAAGTCCTACCCCTCGAATGGAGACAGCAGAGGACAGAAGAGTGCTGTGGAACCGCCGAAGAAGTCACCGAGGGAGAGCTCAAGAGATCTTGTTATCGTTACGGCCGGAGAAGCTGAGCATGAGTCTTTGGAAGGCGCAAGAGGAGTCCGCAGGAGAAGAAGAATCCGCTGCTTCAACTGTGGGTTAATGGGACACATAGTGCGCGAATGTAGACATCCTAAGCAGCGGGGTTACGTTGCTTTTGTACGGGTAGAGGACCAGTTAGTCGAAGGAGTGCGGGATGGACCCGTACTTAGGAAGGCAAAGGCTAACCCATTCGTGCGTGAGGGAACTGTAAGGGTGGGGGACGCAGACCCCATCCCGGTAATGATGCTAAGAGACACTGGGGCGGAATTTACCCTGGTGAGCAGAACCCTGTTCCCTGAGTGTCACGAGAATACCTGTGTAGGAGAGGCAAGTGTGACCACTGTGGGAGGCCCAGTGCAGATGCCCCTACACCGGGTGACCTTGAGTTCGGATTATGGATGCCAAACCCTAGTAGTGGGGGTCTGTGCGGCGATGCCCAAGATGGAGGCACAGGTCATCTTGGGAAATGATGCATGTGGAGGACGTGTCCTCCCGAACCTCGTGAAGGACGAGGAGTGCTCGGATCACTTCGAGAAGAAAGGCGGAGTGTTCGATGCCTGCGGGGACGAGAAAGGAACCGCCATGGAGGCGTTCCCTGTCTGTGTTGTAACGCCGAGGCTGTGCGACGGAGAGGAGAGCGTGGATCTGATAAGGCCGACGAGGAGACGTCCGCCGGCCTGGGAATTGATCACCTCGTTATAGAACCCGGAGAGCGAGTGGAGGGCGAAGGCAGCCCAGAAGGTGAGGTGCAGGTGACCCTCACCGGTTCTCCTGGGGTGGACCGCACTCGTCTCGAGGAGGTGCAACAGGCAGAATTCCCCAAATTGATTCGAGAGGCAAATGAAGGACGTGTTGGTCCCGAAAAAGCTACTCACTTTAACAGGCAAGAAGGCATGTTAATAAGACAGTGTAAACCTGTAAGGATGGAGGTCGGAAAAGCCTCTCCAGGTACGAGAGACCAAGTAGCGTTGCCAGCCAAGTGCAGAGCGGCAGTGTTGAGTCCGTTGCACGATGTTGACTCTGCGGGTCGCCTAGGGGTGACCACAATGCGACGTTCAACATCGAGAGAAGTGGCCGGGCAACTACAACATCTTTTCTCTTGGGCGAGGAGGCCCAGAGAAACTCAGTTTGGCAGTGGAAATACATCCAGTCTGGGTGTTTCAGACGAACAGCGACGAATTGGGGAGTGATGCAGATTCGGTCGTTGCCCTACCGATCGCAGTCGAAGGGGGCGATCGGAAGACTCCACTCCACTCGGAGACAGCTCTGGGAATGTTCTGCGCAGAGCAGGAAGACGAGTGGAGAGAGAGCGGACCCTGTTTGTTGGCCATTCGCAAAGCAGTGGCAGAACCGTTAAACTTCTCACAGTTCCAGCTGGTGAACGGACGTGAGGTGTCGTGCCCTCGATCCGTAATAGGTAGACAGTGGACGCCAAGGATGACCTTAAAGACGGTCTGCAGACACATGAGGAGTGTCACACATTGGCGGCTGCAATACTAGCTGGAAGCCAAGATTTTTCAGTGGAAAGGACAACGTAGTCGCAGATGCGTTGTCCCGCATGCACTAACCAGACATGACTCTTATTTTAAGGGGAGGGGTATGTGACGGTGTTCCCCCCTCTAATTCTCCCACGCCTGCTGTAAGAGTCATGTCCACTATTCCCGAGCGTTCTCTACGTTGCAGGCATCAATTGAACATATGTGGGAGAGATAGTATTCTCGATGAGCCGAGAAATTCGTGAAAGAAGATATTTTGGCCTGTGGGATAGGCCCTTTAGGGAGCCAAAATGGCGCTGGCGAGTCTGTTCTCCCGCCAAAATGTGTGACGTCAGTGTCGCCAGATTGGTCACAGTCAGCGACGTGGCAGGGGAGCCAATGAAAACCGACTTGGAAAAGGTGACGTCACATAGGCAAGGGGGTTCAGCCGTGGCGGCGCCTTCGCGCTATCAGTCTCACACGACGTCGTCCGAGAGGTAGGGAGTTGCGACGGTCATCCGTTTGAGTGACGGATTACCGAGCTCCGGTGGATGTAAGCGTCTCCAGTTGTTAGCGCGCACTCTGTGAGGGCCTCCTGCATCCCAGATGTGGCTCAGATAAGGAATTGACAGATATTGAGCAACAAGTGCTCGGAACAGGTGCGTTGCAAGAAGTGGGCAGGCATCGTTCGCGTGTGACGTCTTGGCAGTCCCCAGTATAAGAGACAGCTTAGTGGCCGGGCCAATCCACGTGAGTGAATCGAGTTGACCACCTTGTCAACTTGGTTGAACGTGTGATCGACGATCCTCAAGTTTGACAGTAACCATACCTTTGTGGAA
>WNGS01138307.1:0-16535 GCA_020271785.1 Procambarus virginalis
AGAGAGGTCCAGTCTTTAACATGGTTGGGAAGGTCATTCCACATCATTCTGGGTCCCTTGATTTGTAGAGCATTTCTAGTTTGGTTAAGTCGTACTCTTGGAATATCAAAACTGTATTATTCTGGTGTGGTGCTCATGGGTTCTGTTACAGCTTTCATTGAAGCTTTGAGGGTCAGGATTGGCATTACTAGTTCAGCGTTTTATATATGTATAATACACATGAGAGAATGTGCAGTGACTTAATATCTAACATATTGAGAGATTTGAGTTGGGGTACCGAGTGATGTCTGGGGCCAGAGTTGGATATTGTCCTAATAGCAGTTTTGTGTAGAGTAATTAGAGGACGTAAATGATTTTGGGTAGTAGAACCCCAAGCACCAAATACCATAGTTGAGAATATGGATAGATGAGGGAGTAATAGAGAGTCACCAGGGCATGGCGGTGTACATAATATCTGATCTTGGAAAGAAATGCCAACAGTTTTTGAAACTTTTTTTGATATATTTAGAATGTGTCCCTGGAAATTAAGCTTGTGATCAATGAGAACGCCATGGAATTTGCCATCTATTTGTTACAAATTTGGGTATTGTTAATCTTGAGATTTATTTGGTTAGAGGATTTATTGCCAACAGAATATAGAACGTTTTGTCAATGTTAAGGGTGAGTTTGTTGGCAGTTAGCCAAAGATGGACTTTATTAAGCTAGGTATTTAATGTGGCATTTAGAGCAAGGGGGTCAGGACTGGAGTAATGAAGGTTGTGTCGTCAGCAAATAGAATTGATCTAAGGTGTTGGGAGGCACTTTGGAAGGTCATTAATGTAGATGAGAAGAGGAGAGGCCAAGTATACTGACCTGAGGAACACCAATGTTGATGGATAGGGTAGGAGAAATTGAATTGTTCACAGAACCATACTGGAGTCTATCAGTAAGGTAAGATTTGAGGTATTGCAGGGAGAGGACTCTGACTCCATAATGATGCAATTTAAGAAGAAGGTTTTGGTGGTTCACAGTGTCAAAGCCTTACGCAGGTCCACAAATAACCCAAAATGGAACTCATTTTATCAAGAGCTGCATGATTTAAGTTAATCATACTAATCAGTGCATCGTTAGTGCTTTTTTAGGTCTGAAGCCATATTGGCAAGAGCTTAGTATATTGTGCTTGGCTAGATAAGAGTAGAGCTGCTAGAAACTAGAACTAGAAATGCTCTACAAATCAAGGGACCCAGAATGTGGAATGACCTTCCCAACCATGTTAAAGACTGTACCTCTCTTAACCAGTTTAAGTTAAAAACGAAACTCTACCTAATAAATTCCCTGTAACCTACCTTACCCCTCTAATGTCAACCCATGTCTGTTATTTTTTAATCAACGCTGTTTGTCGACCTATTGTATTTGTGCTGCTTTTTCAGTCATGTTCCCCCCTTTTTATCTTTATTTGTATTTGTTCTCAACACATTTATTCTTTATACTCAATTAGTATTAAGTTTTAGATATTAATGTTTTTCCTGCCCGAAACGCATTGCGTAATAGTGGCTTTAGGCATTGTATGTACTAGCTCTATCTATATATCGATCAATTTATGTAAAATCACTTGTATGTATGTACCTTACCTGAATAAACATATTTATTTTATTTATTTATTTAATTAAGATGTATCTCTAGTAGTGGAGATCATAAAGGCCCAGCCCCCAATAAAAATATAAACAGTGATTATTAATTGGCTACAAGATAATGTCAGTCTAGAGGTAGATCATAGATCTCCTTCACAGGAAGAATGGATACTCCTTTAAAACTAACTTACTTATTTATTAACCTGTAGCGAGTAATCCTTATACTGCTCCATTATCTCATTATCTTAATGCATTACTAATCACACAAGCTACAATCCTTTCCCCAATTACAGGTAATACTCTTCTCACCTTGTTGGAGGGAGCTGAGGTGTAATCACCATATAACCCAGCGATGTGTGAACAGCAGGACAGTACAATCTCCAGTCAAGAATGTAGTACTCGGCTTGGGCAGTGCTAGTCGACCCAAGACGCTACAGCTTCGACACAGAGCAGACAGCAGACTACGACCGCATCCAGCTACAACGCTCTCGCTCCCCGAGTTCAGACACTCGCAATTCCTAATCGAGCCGCCACGCTCTCCCATATAGAGCTCCACGACTCCGGCCTCACTCAGCTCTCTGCTCTGCTCCAGGCTTCGTCTCAACGTCTACGACACTGCTGTATCCAGGACTACTAAATAAATATGAAACTCACTAAACACTGTGTATCTAATCAACCCAACAACGTAACATAAACGTACGTTACATTGGTGACCCCTGAGAGTTTCGACGATACCCAGCCACGATGGACTACAACATGGATTATCACTGGACCTTCACTCCTGCTGTTGCTTGCTGTGGACCGCTGCCAACACCCTCGCCACAGCTATGATTTTCATCGCGATCATCTCTGCATTTTCATTTACTACGGCTTGTTGCTCCACGATCATTACTCACTCATCTGACAGTTTCATCAGCAACTACATCATGTGGAATCTACAGCCTGTCCTGCCGACTCTCCGTCGTTGCCAGGGCACTGCTTGTTCTACAGGGACTCCCACGACAGCTGCTCTTTCGTCAGATTCATCTACACGTTCACTGCATCCTGATACTCTGCCGACTCAAGTACCTTGCGCAGTACAGGACTTACAGCTTGCGTTTCCGACTCTTCGTCGCCTCCAGGACAATTCAGTTCTAGCAGTGATTCCCTCGTTGTCCTAACTACGTGCCTACATTACCTCCTATTGTCCTGGTGCCCGAGCCCATCCGCCCCGGATCTAAATGCTCCACCAGCGACCCAAGGACGCAACAATCATGCACATTCTTCTTTCCTGCTACATCGAGCTTGTCCACACACTGCCGGCATCGTTTGGTACCAGACTACATGTTCCACAACGACCACGTATTTTTTGTTATATTGTTTTCTTCCATTCCCTGGCAGGGGGAGTCCTTGTAGCGAGTAATCCTTATACTCGCTCCATTATCTCATTATCTTAATGCATTACTAATCACACAAGCTACAATCCTTTCCCCAATTACAGGTAATACTCTTCTCACCTTGTTGGAGGGAGCTGAGGTGTAATCACCATATAACCCAGAGATGTGTGAACAGCAGGACAGTACAATCTCCAGTCAAGAATGTAGTACTCGGCTTGGGCAGTGCTAGTCGACCCAAGACGCTACAGCTTCGACACAGAGCAGACAGCAGACTATGACCGCATCCAGCTACAATGCTCTCGCTCCCCGAGTTCAGACACTCGCAATTCCTAATCGAGCCGCCACGCTCTCCCACATAGAGCTCCACGACTCCGGCCTCACTCAGCTCTCTGCTCTGCTCCAGGCTTCGTCTCAACATCTACGACACTGCTGTATCCAGGGCTACTAAATAAATATGAAACTCACTAAACACTGTGTATCTAATCAACCCAACAACGTAACATAATCGTACGTTTCAAACCCCTCTTAACAACCCCCCATATACATTCACACCAATAACGATAATTACTTTACCACACTATCTTACGTTAAAAGCCTTGGTCCACATAAGCAGGATACAAGGTTTTACACTGAGCACAAGCTAGGGCACAAGCTTGTCTACTAGGCAAGAACTTGAAGCTTGAGGCAGCTTAGGGGTAGTGAGCCCACGTGGTACCCTAACACAACACAACACTTAGGGGTACCCAAAACACTGGCAAATACTACCCAAGGTCTACACAAATCTTACAATCCCAGAGTAGGCACAATTAAATACACAGTACTTAGTAAACTAGACACAGAAATAGGTAAGAGAGAGTAGCAGGAGGAAGGAGAGAAGGTTGTTTTCACCACGACGCCAGCCCAGTGGAGACCGCAGCAGCCACCAGCCTCAGCTCTCCCCACCTGTTGCCGGGGAGACAACAGCTGATCGTGCCGCTTGTAAACATTACAAATCTTCATCGACGTAAAACTGTTTACTTTAATAGTTCTAAGAATAGTTAATAATTAACATGGTTATATTTAATCCACAACAAGCTCAAGAGTCTGAATGCTCTGTGAGAAACAAGATTCGTCTTACGTCTGGCAAGGATGATAGAAATGAACCTCGACAAGCGCACCAAATAATAGAGTAATATATTTAGCTCAATTTGACCTCTGGTTTCCACTGAGGAACCCAGGGTCGTAACACCTATGTTCACCAGTATATGACCCTGCCAAATTGTTTAACAACCAGGTACCTATTTTACTGTTGGGTAAACAGAGGCTACAGTTGAGGATTGATGCCAAGTAAATTCTCCCTGGCCAGGATGTATTTAGGGCGCCTGACAGCTGAGTGGACAGCGTTTCGGATTCATAGTATTGAAGTTCCGGATTCGATCCCCAGTGGAGGCGGAGAGAAATGGGCTAAAAGTTTCTTTCACCCTGATGCCACTGTTCACCTAGCAGTAAATAGGTACCTGGGAGTTAGATAGCTGCTACGGGCTGCTTCCTGGGGGTGTGTAACAAAAAAGAGGCCTGGTCGAGGACCGGGCTGCGGGAATGCTATAAGCCCCGAAATCATCTCAAGATAGGATATGAACCCAGAACAAAGTACTCGAGAAACATCAGGAGAGTGTCTTAACTACTACAGCATGGGGACTTGTTCAGTATTTTAAGTTTCAATGAGATCTACCCTGTCATGCCTGGTTTAGAGTGTTGTTAGCCCTGTGACCATCAAGCGTTCCTGATACAATAGATGACTTAGCTTTGGAATGACTTCTGTTGCCCAGTGTTGCACCTTTTCCAGAGCAGCAATGTCCTTTTGAAAATGAGTTCTTCATGCTTGGATTCAGTAAACTAAGTGAGGGCACACCCCAGATTTATACAGTTGAACCATTAATTTTTTTCCTTATAGTCAAAAGTACGCTTAACCCTTATAGACAGCACAATACATGCATATATGATTTGACAAAAAATAATTTAAGATAAGTTTTTAAAACTTGCACAAACAGACAGCAGAGCACACAATATGTCAAAATAGTGAGAATCGGTTAATAACTGGAATTTTAGAAGTCACTCAAAGTTAAAACTCTGGTTTCAGAAACAACTGAAGTTATCAGCAATGAATAAAGGTAGTTTTAATTCGTTAATTTAATTGTATATTTTAATAAATATTGTTTGGCATTTGTACTCGAATATGTGAAAGTTGTAGGTCAATATGTGTTGAAATGAAGTCAAGAAAAAATAACCCAAAAAACACAAAATATAGGGATAATTATAATAAATATAATAATTTAGGGAATATATTTAGGGTATCCTAAATGAGGGAGCCAGTCAGCCAAGTGGACAGCACACTGGATTTGTGATCCTGTGGTCCTGGGTTCGATCCCAGGCGCCGGCGAGAAACAGTGGGCAGAGTTTCTTTCACCCTATGCTCCTGTTACCTAGCAGTAAAATAGGTACCTGGGAGTTAGTCAGCTGTCACGAGTTGCTTCCTGGGGGTGGAGGCCTGGTCGAGAACTGGGCCGCGGGGACACTAAAAAGCCCGGAAATCATCTCAAGATAACCTCAAGAAGAAGATCCTTTATATATGTGAAAAAGCCCTAATATGGTTCCTAATCATCAAAACAAACTAAAGAGAAAAAAAATAGAGCTTGAAATCAGAGAAAAAATCAGCCCCCCAAATTTAAAGTCCCAAGTTTTGCTAGTTGTGACTGACTTATTTGTTGACCAATTTCATTCTATCTTCACATAGTAATGAAAACATACGCATTCTCCAGGATGTAAAGATTAAAACAAAATCAGATAATAAACAAAGGAGAAAAAAATAACTAAAATCTAAAAAAAAATATTTTTGGACATTGATGAAAGTAACATATATTAACATTAGACAATGTATATATATATATATATATATATATATATATATATATATATATATATATATATATATATATATATATATATATATATATATATATATATTATTAAATATGACCGAAAAAGTAAGATTAATAATTCTAACACGAATTTTCTCGATCTTCCTTATGTTTCTTTTTACTGTTGACGGTAAATGAAAAATCAATTCTCCAAAATTCATTTTTATTTCTAGTCTCACGCGACACTTGAGCGCGTTTCGTAAAACTTATTACATTTTCAAAGACTTTAGTTTATCCACACACAACTTATGACCGAACAGCATTGGCTCTTATACCTGCATTTGGGTGAGGTGATGTAATACAATAGTGGGGTGAAAAACAAACTTTCAACAAAACATAGAACACAGAACAATGGGTATTGATTTGTAACTGCAGAAGGCCTATTGGCCCATATTTCTTGATGCTTCTATATTGGAGCGGAGTCTTGAAGTGGGTAGAATATAGTTGTGCGTTAATTGGCTGTTGATTGCTGGTGTTGACTTCTTGATGTGTAGTGCCTCGCAGATGTCAAGCCGCCTGCTGTCGCTGTATCTATCAATGATTTCTGTGTTGTTTGCTAAGATTTCTCTGGTGATGGTTTGGTTGTGGGAAGAGATTATGTGTTCCTTAATGGAGCCCTGTTGCTTATGCATCGTTAAACGCCTGGAAAGAGATGTTGTTGTCTTGCCTATGTACTGAGTTTTTTAAGGCTTACAGTCCCCAAGGGGGCATTTGAACGCATAGACGACGTTGGTCTCTTTTAGAGCGTTCTGCTCCGTGTCTGGAGAGTTTCTCATGAGTAGGCTGGCCGTTTTCTTGGTTTTATAGTAAATCGTCAGTTGTATCTTCTGATTTTTATCTGTAGGGATAACATTTCTATTAACAATATCTTTCAGGACCCTTTCCTCCGTTTTATGAGCTGTGGAAAAGAAGTTCCTGTAAAATAGTCTAATAGGGGGTATAGGTGTTGTATTAGTTGTCTCTTCAGAGGTTGCATGGCGTTTCACTAAGAAGGAAAGTGAAACGCCATGCAACCTGAGAATCGCACTACCTGTCATGCCAGCCGAGGTAACGGATAAACGTCTCGCTCAGAAGGATGCACTAGCCAAGGACAAAATGAAAATTGCTCATGATCAACGTGGTCCTGGGTTCGATCCCAGGTGCCGGTAAGAAACAATGGGCAGAGTTTCTTTCACCCTATGCCCTTGTTACCTAGCAGTAAAAATAGGTACCTGGGTGTTAGTCAGCTGTCACGGGCTGCTTCCTGGGGGTGGAGGCCTGGTCGAGGACTGGGCCGCGGGCACACTAAAGCCCCGAAATCATCTTAAGATAACCTCAAGATCACGTGCAAAGGAATAATTCATAAAGGTTGGAGATACTGTCCTCATTAAAAAGAAAAAAGAGGGAAAGCTAGATATGCCGTATGATACAAAACCATATAAAGTGATTAGTGTAAAAGGAACTATGGTAACAGCTAGTAATAGAGATCATAGTATAACACGTAATATGGCTTAATTCAAAGTGATTCCAACTTGTGTAGAAAATGATGAAGTGAAAAGTCGTACAAAGGAAAAAGAAAAAATGAGCATAACCCGACAAACAATTCATCAAGGGATATTCTTGTATTTAAGGACTCTCGTCCTAAACGTCATGTTAAACGCCCTACACGATTTGATGATTAATTGTGTTCTTATGTAATGCAAAGTTTGTACTTATTATGCTAAATTAAATTTAATATTGTTTGAATAATGCAGATCTCTCATACAATATTTTGTAACTTTGTATTACAGTTTCTTTCATGTTTGTCTAACATTGCATATATATTTTTAACATTGAAATCCTGTGTGGTAAATATTAAGTTGTTTAAATTCTTTGTGTGCTTAATTAATGTTAAATGTATGCAATATCTCTTGATATATTAATTACTTACTTTGTGTCAATAACTTTGCTTTGTGCTACAAGCATGGAAGACATCCTGTATTCATTCTTTTTAAAGAAAAGGAGGGATGTCATGTTCATAGAAAACGGTACCATCCATTTGTATGTGTTGTGGCTCAGATGCGAGCAGGAGAAAAAAACAAGAAAACGTACAGGACGCCACCAGCTTGGAAGCAGCTAGTCATGTATCGTTTATAAGTATTAAAGTCAGTAACCAAGCAATGGCTTTATATCAACCCTACATCCAAGACTTCCTCAGGAACACACAAACACCACACCGGGGTCGCCTTCTTGAGCCATTCACATACTCTTCTTCCCTGTCTCTTCTGAATTCTGGTGAGCCCATGCATTTGGACTCTCAGACTCGCACCCTTTCCTGTCTTGATCTTTCTCTTTGCTGGTCTTCTCTTTACTTAGATTTCACGTGGCAGGTTCTTGATGACCTCCATGGTAGTGACCATTTCCCAATCCGTGTACCTTTTTCTCTTTTCACCCTCCCCTCTCATTCCCTAGGTGGCAGTTTGCTAAGGCAGACTGGAACCTATTTACCCTCAGTACTGCTCTCTCTGACCTCTCCCTCGCTCTCCTCTCGGGGCCCACGGAAGTGCGTTCCCTGGTGGAATACAGACTGTGCTCGGGCTGTCCGCTGTATGCGTGCAGCCTGGAAGAGACACCGCCGCCGGCAGACGGCCGATTCTTTTCTTTTATTTTGGAAGGCAAGTGCGGTGGCCCGTAGGGCCATCCGTACGGCTAAACAGGAATGTTGGGCGTCTCATGTCTCCACCATTATGTCCGAAACTCCTTTGCCACAGATCTTGAAGCGTATCCGCAAGATAGCGGGTAAGTTCGTTTCCGATGTCTCGCCGGTCCTTCACCTCCGTGGTACTCGTTGCAGGTCACTACCGAACTGGGTTCCTACTTTTCTTCTCTTAACTCTGGTTTTCATCTTCCCCAATCTTTCCTTCTTCGTAAACCTGTCCTTGAATCTTGTCCTTTGGACTTCTGCACTCATCTTCGCCTTAACTATAACGATCTCTTCTCTCTCTCTGAACTTAGGTCTGCCCTGGACCTCTGCGGTTCTACTGTGGCGGGCTCTGATGGCATTCATTATGAGATGCTTCGCCATCTCCCTCCATGCACGTCTCAGTATTTTCTGAGTCTGTATAATCGGATCTGGGAGTCGTCGTCAGTCCCTGAGGACTAGCTCGATGCCGTTGTCCTCCCTGTTCGCAAACCAGGATCTCTGGGAACATCCTCTAAGGACTTAAGCCATATTGCCCTCACAAGTTGTGTCTGCAAACTCTTTGAACGTATGGTTAACGTTCGTCTGATGTTGTTCTTAGAACACCATCACCACCTCTGCCCTTCTCAATTTGGTTTCCGCAAGTGCCACAGCACAACAGATGTCCTGGTGAACTTAGAGGTCTACATTCGTACTGCTTTTGCTGCAAAGACCTCCTTTGTTGCCGTTCTTTTTGACCTGGAGAAGGGTTACGACCCCACTTGGCGATGTCATATTTGTCATGTTCATAGAAAACGGTACCATCCGTTTGTATGTGTTGTGGCTCAGACGCCAGCAAGAGGTAAACAAGAAAGCATACAGGATGCCCACCAGCTTGGAAGCTGCTAGTCATGTATCAGTTTAAGTATTAAAGTCAGTAACCAAGCAATGGCTTTATATCAACCCTACAACCAAGACTTCCTCAGCTACACACAAACACCACACTGGCGACGAGGATGAACTGTGAACGCAGGTATTTGTTCAGCTTAAAACACAAGGAAGAACATGCGGTTTCGCCCCCGGAGGAGGAAGGAAGTCGTGCTGTCTGTGAGCACTGTGGGGGGAACCACATTCAAAGTGCCCGCCAGAGGGAATATCTCATGCTAGGTGCTCCTGATTGGTGGGCGGCAGTCCGACGTCGTGCATCTGCGTATCACCTGCACGCATGCCTGGAGGCAAAAGGGAGGCCAGACAAGAACCGCACCTGACTGCAAAAGGACCTGTTAGTGACTCCTCCTGAACGGTGGTTATCCAGCACCCCATATTGGCCAGGTACCATTCGACCTCGCCCATCCTCACCCCTAGAAGCCGTCGTATTGCTTCAGCCCTCCCGTGAGAAGACTTCAGCTCAAGGTGAGCCGCTGTTTTCCCCGTTTTCTCCATATTTCCGTGTATGTTGATTACCACGTGGTTGGTCAGTCATAGCCCCTAGGCGATCGCCTCCACAGCACCATACCCGATGCTGTGTGCTTACCAATGCTGTGTGCTAACCGATGCTGTGTGCTAACCAATGCTGTGTGATAACCAATGCTATGTGCTATCCAAGCTGTGCTGACTGAAGCTGTGTACTGAGGAATCTGCCGATGCTGTGTACGAAACGACGCTTTGATGCTGTGTACAAAACCCAATGTTTTGTATACGAAACAACGCTCTGTGCTACACAATTCATCTTGCTGTGAACTGACTGCTGTGCCAACTGCTGACAACTGCTGTACCAACTGCTGCCAACTGCTGTACCAACTGCTAACAACTGCAATGCCAACTGCTGACAACTGCTGTGCTGCTGTGAGTAGGAACAACACTTGTACACAAGGGCTAGGTAAGAAGTCAATTGCTGCCGAATTGTGCACTGCTGTGAACTTTTGCATTAAAGTGCTTGTGTGCTTTGCAAAATTAAAGTAATTACAGTGAATTCTTAACTAACATATACAGTGCAGTAAGTGTTTAGTATTCTGAGGAACATTTAAGTGATAAGTTTACATTTATTCAGTAAAAAAACCACAAATATACCTCAGTTTCCTGCATTTGATCCTGACTGACCAGACAAACCTGTCACAGAGGTGGATCAAATGGCTTAAAAGGTTTGAAAATTTGTTGATAGTTTCTGACATCAAAAGTGCTGAAAGAAAGCGTGCCTTTCTACTTCATTATGCAGGTGATCGAGTCTGTGACATCTTTGACACACTGAAAGACACTGGTGGTGCCAAAGATTATGATATTGCCAAAGCCAAATTAACTGAACATTTCAAACCAAGGCAAAATACAGCTATGGAAATTATGCATTTCAGGAGAGCAAAACAACTCTCTAATGAAACTGTATATCAATACCACACACATCTGCAGGGTTTAGCAGCCCATTGTGAGTTTGCTGATGTTGACAAAGAAATCAAATAGCAAATAATTGAAACATGCACATCTACACGTCTCCGTCGAAGAGCTCTAGAATTTGTTGATGATGAAAGTTCTCTTAACAAGATACTGGATATGGCTCGTCGAATGGAAGATGCTGCACGTGATGCTCATGTCATGGAGTGCAGTGCCAACAACGGTTCTGCCACTGTTACTAACAGTGATGAAGTACTTAAGGTTCAGGGAGGACACCGTGATCATAGAAGATATCATGCCAAATCTAACAGTAAATTGAGCCGAGAACCACATCACAACTGGAGTCATGGAACAAGACTCAAGCAGTCACAACGACTCACATCAGAGGTTGTCAACAATAAATGTTACAATTGTGGAGGAGACTACCCACACCAAGGTAATGTTTGTCCTGCTCAAGGTAAGAAGTGCTATGAGTGTGGAAAGCTAGGTCATTTTGGTGCTATGTGTCGTTCTGCACTAAAAAAACCACAATCAGTGAATAAAAGCACTGTACGAGGATCAGGTCATAGGTGTCGAGGTGGCAAACACAATCTTGCACCTCATATCCAAAATGTTAATAATGTACAAGACAACATTTCATTACAACCAGTCCCAGATGACAGTGAATGTGATTACATTTATGGAGTACAATCAATCACAAAATGGAATGATCTTCCAAACAACCCAGAGACTATAGTATACATTGCTTGTATTTGTCTCAAAGTTCTCATTGACACTGGATCAAACATTGACACCATTGCTGAGTGCCATTATGAGAAATTTATAAAACAGTTCCCAAAGCTTGAAAACTTCAATGGTAAAGCCACTATGCTTCAAAGGTAGCCTTGCCAGTGATTGGAACTTTCACTGGAGAGATTAAGTCAAAGTGTGCAATGTTCATTACTACATTCCATGTTGTTAGGAATGCAAAGGAGTCTCTACTCGGTTACAAAACTTCAACCAAATTGGGGCTACTTCAGCTTTCTAATGCTGTAGCAGTGGAATCTGCAAACAATGTTGATGCTATTGTTGCTGAATTTTCTGATCGATTTGAATCCATAAGTTGTTATACTGATAGCAAAGTACATCTGCATATCAACCCAGATGTAATTCCAGTTGCCCAACCACATCGCCGACGACTCATTCCATACTCAAAAGAAAGTTGATGCCGAACTGGATAGGCTGATAGAACTAGATATCATTGAACCGGTAACAGGCCCAACACCATGGGTAAGCCCAATTGTCACTCCACCAAAGCCGAAGAATCCAGATGAGATACGCATTTGTGTAGACATGCGTGTTCCCAACAAGGCAATAATGCGTGAACGCCATCCTACACCCACTGTAGATGATATGATTTACCGCTTGAATGGTGCAACTGTATTTAGCAAGTTAGATTTAAACAAGGGCTATCATCGGCTTGAACTTGATGATGAGAGTCGCTTCATTACAACGTTTGCGACACATCGAGGTCTGTATAGGTACAAGCGCCTGAGTTTCGGTATTAACAGTGCTGCTGAGGTATTCCAGCACATCATCAGCCAGGTATTGCAAGATATACCTAATGCTGACAACATGTCTGATGACATCATTGTTTATGGCCGTACCCAAGCTGAACACGACAAAGCTCTTCGTTGCAACATTGCAACCCTTACGAGAAAAGAATCTGACACTAAGCCGAGCAAAGTGTGAGTTCAATCAACATAAAATTGAATTCTTTAGACATGTACTTAGTGACAAAGGTCTATCTCCAGATCCTAAGAAGGTTGCAGATATCAAGAATGCTGCAGCTCCTTCAACGTCCACTGAAGTACATAGTTTTCTGGGAATGGCAAACTACTGTCTCGCTTCATCCCAGTTTTTGCTACCATTACGAAGCCTCTACGTGAGTTCTTGAAGGAAAATGCATCATGGTACTGGAGTGATATCGAGCAAAATGCGTTTGATGCTGTGAAAGATGCACTTGTAGAGAATGCGACTGCTGCGTACTTTGATCCATCAATGGACACTGAGTTAATGGTGGATGCTAGTCCTGTTAGTTTAGGTACTGTGTTAGCCCAACACAAATCTGGTCAACCAGATTCCAGAGTAGTAATTGCCTATGCCAGCCTTTCTCTCACAGATGTTGAGCAATGATACAGTCAGACAAAGAAGGAAGCTCTTGCTCTTGTATGGGGCTGTGAACACTTCAATGTGTATCTGCTTGGTGCACCCTTCACCACGATAGTCAATGAAAACAAACCGTTGGAGACCATCTTCAATAATACAAAGTCCAAACCACCAGCTTGTATTGAGAGATGGGCTCTTCGTCTGCAACCATATAACTTTACGGTGAAATACAAGCCGGGTGCAGGCAATCCCGCTGATTACATCAGTCGACATCCTGCCAACAGTTTCACCATCACCAATGTTGGGGTGTCTCTCTCTCTCTAACCAGTCATCACCAAGTATTAGTGGTGATAGACGTTACTTATGGTAGCCCTACGGGTCTTCACTCAATCCTCACGGTGCCACTGTTCACCAGGAGAGTCCTCTCAGCCTGTCTCCGGCTGGCCTCGTAGCCTGAAGACGAGTGAGAACATGATCTCTTCACTTGATCATGTGCCCGCCCCGACAGAGGGCTCTACCGCTCACTAAAAGTCGCCAAATGGTGTTTTCCGTGTCCAGTAACACCTCAGTGGAATTGTAGTATTATAGTCGTGGCCCCAGGGAATACTAATAAATTCGGTAACAGGCAAGTATATGTTTAAATCATTCTCTCTTCGATAGTCTCAATAGCAACAAAGTAATGGAGGGATAACACAAACACGAAGGCGGTTTTGTAGTTTACTTAAAAGTTCAAAGAATCATAACTCTGGATCGACAACATGGCAAAGAAATAAATGAGCAGCCTTCTCTCTGTCTCTTCATAATTCTGGAACACTCCCAGCTGTCGCACGTTCCCACGCTCCCAATGCAGTGTTATCGAACGTTTGGCAACTCGCGAGATGGCACGCCCACTCACTCTGCTCACTGTACTCACACTGCTCACTATACACTCACTATTTGCCGTGAGGTGCCTATTATTCCTTCATGATCACAGTATATCACAATACTGGCATAAACACAGTAAATCACTAGACATATGAATACACTATTCAATAACTCTAGCATATATAGTTTACTTTATCAACATTTATAATAACGAAGTAATACTAGGCACACAGCCTTACACTACTAAATTGCACATTTATAAATATATATCCTCTGGCACAAACTTATATTATAAATGACACATAAATATAAATGTCCTCGTCACAGTAATCTCTTCATCAAGCCACAGGTGCAATCACACACCATATTATATCTCGTGAGAGCTCTATAGCATCTCCCTTCACAACTGTGTCTTACTAGAAACATAGACATTGATGAGCCCTGCTCACGACATAGAAGATACTCTGGCTAATAGCTAACTAAAGGGGAATGGGAGGGAAAACTGAATTACCTACTTCCACCATCAATGATGTGGACTTGTCCTCTGTTGAGGGTTGAATTGAAGCTCCTGGTCCCGGCTCACGACTTGCTGTAGGGAACACTCCCACACACACTGATGCTCTTTCCAGGAACTCAACCAACACCCAAAAACGTGTCTTCTCCGTACTGCTTCTCTCTGCAGTCTCTGTGCTCCTCCACAACCTCTTGAAGGGTTGGAGTCGGTCTCCTGGCCATCGCCTTCTCCTTACAACTACGTCTGCAGTCCTTACTCCCGGCTGCAGTCGTTCGTATTCCCAGCTAGTTCGTTCTTCTCCTTCCTCACGGTGAACTGGCCCAGCTGCTACGTCATCACCCGACTGGTGAAACTGTACAGTCGTCCCTGACGTCACTGCATAGGCTTCACTCTTGCTAAGCACCTGTCACTGGAGCACTTGTTGCTCGTATCCCGTCAATTCCTCCTTCTGTCCGCCTCACTGAGTTCAGGAAAACCTCACAGGATGCTTGCAGACCACTGGTGATGCGTAAACATAAATTTATATTTATGTGTCAGACCACCGGAGAGGGGTGAAACAGGACCCCCTGTTTCGCCCCTGACAGACTGACAGGACCCCCTATCGCACGTCCGCCCTTGACGACGTGTCGTATCTAACTCCCTGGTGCCACGGGGCGCGCCGCCTGGACCCCCTTCCACTCCTGACGTCATACTTGTCAGGGGCGTTTCTCATTGGCTCCCTATACCACGTCACCGTTCTTGACCAATCTGGTGCCACTGACGTCATAACATCTTGGAGGGAAAACGCAGGGGCCGGCGCCATCTTGGCGTCCAAAAGGGCCAAAGCCACTGACCAAAGCCCTCTTTTTTAGCTAATTTCTCGCCAATGCGAGAACACCTCATGCTCCCACATATGTCAAATTGTTCCCTGGAACGCAGAGAACGTTCGGGTAAAGTAGATATGACTCTTACAGCTGGCGTGGGAGAAATATAAGGGGGGGGGGGAGACACCGTCACACCAAGCATCAGCAAGTTGCCGAGGAATATGTACACTCTGTAACCTGTGATGCAGTCCCTAAGGCTCTCACTCTTGATGAAATCCGTACTGCAACCCTAGAGAACCCAACTCTGCAAGCAACAGTGGATGCATTGACTAAGAAAAAGTTTCCACGCATCCCATCCTCAGGAGTTGACCAAGATGCATTCAAAGCACTTGAACGCATCCAGACAGAATTAGGTGTTACGCAACAACGCGACACCGTGCTGCAAGGTACTCGTATCGTCATTCCAGCTGTTCTCCAGCAACGTGCTCTGAAGCTTGCACATCAAGGACATCAAGGTCTTGTTAGGACCAAACAACTGCTACGAGAAAAGGTGTGGTTTCCTGGCATTGATCGTCAAGCAAAGGACATGCATGATGCCAGTGTCCCTTGCCAAGCTGCAGTGGATACTTCAAGACCAACACCTCTACAACCTTCACCACTACCTGCTGCACCATGGACGGAAGTATCGATGGACTTCTGTGGACCGCTACCAACTGGAGAGTACTTGATGGTAGTCATTGATGATCACTCACCTTATCCAGAAGTAGAAATCATCACTTCCACATCTGCAAAGGTTGTCATCCCGAAACTCGACAAGATCTTTTCAAATTTTGGCATTCCTGAAGTTGTCAAGACTAACAATGGACCGCCATTCAATGGGCAAAACTTCGTCAACTTTGCTGAGCATATTGGATTCAAACACCGCCGTGTGATGCCACTACATAATCAACCAAATAGAGAAGTCGAGAGATTCATGCAACCTCTCATGAAAGCGGTACGCTGTGCTCATGCTGAAGAACGATCCTGGAAACAAGCTATGTATGCTTTTCTCAGGAACTACCGTGCAACACCACATGGAACACTGGGCAAGTCGCCTGGTGAACTTTTATTTGGACGTCCTATGAGAATCGCACTGCCTGTCATGCCAGCCGAGGTAACGGATAAACATCTCGCTCAGAAGGATGCACTAGCCAAGGGCAAAATGAAAATTGCTCATGATCAACGTGCAAAGGAACAATTC
>WNGS01138308.1:0-12510 GCA_020271785.1 Procambarus virginalis
TATCTTTTCTCCCCTTTTCGCAGCTTCATCACTTGTTCTTCACTGCTGTTTTCCTCCTGATGTGGCTGTGGAGCAGCTTTGGTTGGTCTTGGCTTTACACGCGATGTAATTTTCAAACTGTCTCTCTGCTTCCCCTCACTCTGAGGTACTCATTTCTGGCCCTCTGTTATCTCTCCCTGCTCTCTGGTGTTCTGTTTTTCTGTAGTTACTCCATGTTCTTATACTCGGTTGCTTCGCTACATTGCATTCCTGGTTGATCATGTTTTTTTTTTTTTTTTTTTTCGTTTTTCTCCTTTTGGACGGGATAAACCTGTGCTGCAGCTTCCTGGTACTTTCTGGTGACAAAATCCATCATGACCTGCACATTCTTGTCTCTAAGTTTTGTTTCCCATGGTATTCCCCTGAATAAGTTCATCTCGTCATATTTTCCTCTTCGGTAATTGTCGTTTTCCCTCCACTCCCATCCTTGGATAGGTTATCCCTACCTCCAAGTACTCAAAGGTCGGTACACTGTGGTCACTCATTCCTATGGGGGCTTCAACTTTGACTTCCCTTATTTCTGACTCATCAGGGTGAATATCAAGTAGTCTAGCTGGTTCATCATTGCCTCTCACTCTTGTGGGTTCCTTGACATGCTGGCTCAGAAAATTTCTTGTTGCCACTTCAGAGTTCAGCTCTCCACGTATCTGCACCACCATGTGGGTCCCATTCTCCGTCTATCTTTCCATGGTTGAAATCGCCCACGATTAAGTCTTGAGCCATTCCTGCAGGCAACTGAAGATGCTCTATTATATTAATGGTTGCCATGTTGTTCCTATCAGACTCCTGTCTAGGTCTTTTGTCATTTAGGAGAGGGTTGTAAATGACTGCCACTATTATCCTTTGTCCACCCATTGTTATAGTTCCTGTTAAGTAATCTCTGAATCCGTCACAGTCTGGAATTTCCATCTCATCAAAACTCCAGTCCTTCCTTATCAGCAGGGCCACTCCTCCACCTCCTCTCCATTCCCTCTTTCCTTACTATATAGTAGTCCTTTGGAAACACAGCATCTGTTATGACTCCTGACAATTTTGTTTGTTAGTCCTATTACATCAGGGTTTTCTTCTTGCACCCTTTCTGCCAGTTCACTTGCTTTATTGGTAATCCAATCACTTGCTTTATAGGTAATCCTTTATTGGTAATTGGTGTGCGCTGCGCGTGGTGTGTGTGTGTATATGTATATACATTTATATATTTATATATAATGTATAACAATTGGGGGTACCACCTCTGGTACAATTGTAGGTACCCACAGCTTCGAAGAAAAAAATATTCAGAGACCTTGTGGATTCTCACTGAACACTTCAATCTTTTCATATCCTACCACCCTTATTTTTTTCATAGATTTTATTTTATGCAATGCTACGTTTTACAGAGCGCGCGCGCGCACACGCACACGCACACGCACACGTGCACACACGCGCACACACACACACACACACACACACCACACACACACACATATCAGGCTAACATCAGAACACACACACACATGCTGGCTAACATCAGAACGGCGTTCAGGAACCTGTGTAAGGAATCGTTCACAATCTTGTACACCACATATGTAAGACCAATCCTGGAGTACGCGGCCCCAGCATGGAGACCGTACCTTGTCAAGCACAAGACAAAGCTGGAAAAAGTCCAAAGGTATGCTACTAGACTAGTCCCAGAACTAAGAGGCATGAGTTATGAGGAAAGGCTGCGGGAAATGCAACTTACGACACTGGAAGACAGAAGAGTAAGGGGGGACATGATCACAACCTACAAAATCCTCAGGGGAATTGACCGGGTAAACAAGGATGAACTATTCAACACTGGAGGGGCGCGAACAAGGGGACACAGGTGGAAGCCGAGTACCCAAATGAGCCACAGAGACATTAGAAAGAACTTTTTCAGTGTCAGAGTAGTTAGTAAATGGAATGCACTGGGCAGTGATGTGGTGGAGGCTGACTCCATACACAGTTTCAAATGTAGATATGATAGAGCCCAGTAGGCTCAGGAATATGTACACCAGTTGATTGACAGTTGAGAGGCGGGACCAAAGAGCCAAAGCTCAACCCCCGCAAACACAATTAGGTGAGTACAATTAGGCGAGTACACACACACACACACACACACACACACACACACACACACACACAGTCATCCCCCAGACCCCCCAGATCCCCCAGGTCCCCCCTGCCCCCAGTCACCCCCAGACACCCCCCAGATCCCCCCAGACCCCCAGAGACAGGGGGACCCTGGAACAGGAGTTTCCATGAAGAGTCTCAAGGTATGGTACACCAATGCTGATGGGGTATCTAATAAAGCAGAAGAGGTAAAGAAAGAGTGAGTGAGGCAGATCCTGACATAGTTGCAATTGTGGAAACTAAAATTAATGACATGATCTCAGATGCAATCTTTCCTGAAGGGTACCAGGTGATAAGAAAAGAGAGGACACAGAGACAGGGAGGGGGAGTGGCACTCCTAATAAAGCGGAAATGGCAGTTTGAAGACCTGGGAAATCAGGTTACCAATGAGAGCACAAGCTTCATACATGGAACTCTAACAGTAGATGGGAGGAAGATTGTGATCTTAGTAATCTACAATCCCCCACCAAACAGTAGAAGACCCAGGCAGGAGTATGATGACAACAACAAGGCATGCATAGATGAACTGCAGAAGGCAGCAACACTAGCCCACAGAATGAGAGCGAAGCTGCTGGTCATGGGGGACCTAAATCATGGAGAGATAAATTGGGAATCAAGGAATCCCCATGGAGGGGACGAAACGTGGGGAGCAAAATTAGTAGATGTTATAGACAGGAATTTCCTAACACAGCATGTGAAGGAAGACACAAGGGAAAGAGGAGGAGATGCACCGAGCCTATTAGACCTGATTTTCACCCAGAACGTAGAAGATATCGAGAATTTGGAGCATGAAATACCTCTAGGGGCCAGTGACCATTGTGTCCTAGTCTTTGACTACATGATGGAATTCAAACTTATGACGATGGGACAAGAGATCTGGGAAAGGAGAGTTGACTACAGGAAAGGGGACTATAGGAGGATAAGGGACTATCTGGGAGAAGTGCAGTGGGAGGAAGAAATTAGAGGAAAAACAGTCCAAGATATGATGGACCTAGTCATACAGAAATGCCAAGAGGCCGAAGAGAGATTTATACCAACAGTAAAGGGAAAAAATAAGAAGGAATATAATAACCCTTGGTTTAATAGACAGTGTCAGGAAGCAAAAAGGCCAGCAGGCGGGAGTGGAGGAAGTTCAGAAGACAAAGGACAGAGGACAACAGGATCAGATGCAACAGAGCTAGGAACGATTACATTAACATAAGACGAACATCGGAAAGGGACTATGAGAACGATATTGCAATCAAAGCAAAAAAACAACCTAAGCTACTACACAGTCATATAAGAAGGAAAATGTCGGTGAACGACCAAGTGACAAGGCTAAGGAAGGCAGAGGGGGCATATACTGAAAATGACAAGGAAATCTGTGAGGCACTGAATGCCAGTTTCCATGGAGTGTTCACTACCGAGCCCGAGCAGCTCCCATTGTTGGAAGGGGTTACCCTAGATGAAAGACTATCAGATATAGAGGTGACAGCAGAAGAGGTAATGAAACAGTTGACAACTCTAGATGCATCTAAAGCAGTAGGACCAGACAAAGTATCACCGTGGATACTAAAAGAAGCGGCGCAGGCCCTCAGCGTGCCTCTGGCGATGATCTTTAATGAGTCACTTATGTCGGGAGAATTGCCCAGTTGCTGGAAGAAGGCAAATGTCGTGCCGATCTTCAAGAAAGGCGATAGGGAGGAGGCACTTAACTATAGACCTGTATCACTGACAAGCATCCCCTGTAAAATACTGGAAAGAATAATTAGGCTACGACTGGTTGCGCACCTGGAGAACGTTAGGTTTGTGAACAAACATCAACATGGGTTCTGGACAGGGAAATCGTGCCTAACAAACCTTCTGGAATTCTATGATAAAATAACGAGGATAAGACAGGACAGAGATGGTTGGGCAGACTGCATATTTCTGGACTGCCAAAAAGCCTTTGATACAGTACCGCACATGAGACTGCTGTTCAAACTCGAGAGGCAGGCGGGGGTAGGGGAAAGGTCCTAGCATGGATAAGGAACTACCTAACAGGAAGGAGCCAAAGAGTTACGGTAAGGGGCGAGAAGTCGGACTGGCGAACAGTAACAAGTGGAGTACCACAAGGATCGGTACTGGGACCAATTCTATTTCTTGTATATGTTAACGATATGTTTACGGGTGTAGAGTCCTACATGTCGATGTTTGCGGATGACGCAAAGTTGATGAGAAGAGTTGTGACAGATGAGGATTGCAGGATCCTCCAAGAAGACCTGAACAGGTTGCAGAGATGGTCAGAGAAATGGCTATTGGAATTCAACACGAGCAAATGTAAAGTTATGGAAATGGGACTAGGAGATAGGAGACCAAAGGGTCAGTACACAATGAAGGGGAACAGTCTACCTGTGACGACGCGCGAGAGAGACCTGGGTGTGGACGTAACACCTAATCTATCTCCTGAGGCACATATAAATAGGATAACGACAGCAGCGTACTCGACACTGGCAAAAGTTAGAACATCATTCAGAAACCTAAGCAAGGAGGCATTTAGGGCGCTTTACACTGCCTACGTGAGGCCAGTCTTAGAGTATGCCGCCTCATCATGGAGTCCCCATCTGAAGAAGCATATAATGAAACTGGAAAAGGTTCAGAGGTTTGCAACGAGACTCGTCCCTGAGCTACGAGGGATGGGGTATGAGGAGCGCCTGAGGGAACTGTGCCTTACGACACTAGAAAGAAGAAGGGAGAGAGGGGACATGATAGGAACGTATAAAATACTCAGAGGGATTGACAGAGTGGACATAGACGAAATGTTCACACGGAATAGTAACAGAACGAGGGGACATGGATGGAAGTTGGAAACTCAGATGAGTCAGAGATGTTAGGAAGTTTTCTTTTAGCGTGAGAGTAGTGGGAAAATGGAATGCACTCAAGGAACAGGTTGTGGAAGCAAATACTATTCATAATTTTAAAACCAGGTATGATAGGGAAATGGGACAGGAGTCATTGCTGTAAACAACTGATGCTCGAAAGGCGGGATCCAAGAGTCAATGCTCGATCCTGCAGACACATATAGGTGAGTACATATAGGTGAGTACACACACACACACACACACACACACATACACATACACATACACACACACACATTCACACACACACACACTCTCACACTCACTCTTACCTCACACTCACACTCACACTCACTCTCACTCTCACTCTCACTCTTAATCTCACACTCACTCTCACACTCACTCTCACACTCACTCTCACACTCTCTCACACACTCTCACACACACTCTCTCTCACACTCTCTCACACACTCTCTCACACACTCTCTCTCACACTCTCACACACTCTCTCACACACTCTCTCACACACTCTCTCACACACTCTCTCACACACTCTCTCACACACTCTCACACACTCTCTCTCACACACACACACACACTCTCTCTCTCTCTCTCACACTCTCTCTCTCTCTCTCACACACACTCTCACATAAAAGTTATGGAAATGGGATCAGGTGATAGGAGACCAAAGGGACAGTACACAATGAAATGGAACTGCCTACCTGTAACGATTCGAGAAAGAGATCTGGGAGTGGATGTGACACCTAATCTAACTCCTGAGGCACATATAAATAGGATAACGACAGCAGCGTACTCTACACTGGCGAAAATTAGAACTTCATTCAGAAACCTAAATGAGGAGGCTTTTAGGGCGCTTTACACTGCCTACGTGAGACCCGTCTTAGAGTATGCCGCGCCATCATGGAGCCCCCACCCGAAGAAACACATAAGGAAACTGGAGAAGGTTCAGAGGTTTGCGACGAGGCTTGTCCCAAAGTTACGAGAGATGGGATATGAAGAGCGTCTGAAGGAACTGAACCTTACGACACTAGAGAAAAGAAGGGAGAGAGGAGATATGATAGGGACATAAAATACTCAGGGGAATTGACAAAGTGGAAATAAGTGAAATGTTCACACGTAATAATAACAGAACGAGGGGACATGGGTGGAAACTGGAAACTCAGATGAGTCAGAGATGTTAGGAAGTTTTTTTTAGCGTGAGAGTAGTGGAAAAATGGAATGCACTTGGGGAACACGTTGTGGAAGCAAATACTATTCATACTTTTAAGACTAGGTATGATAGGGAAATGGGACAAGAATCATTGCTGTAAACAACCGATAGCTGGAAAGGCAGGATCCAAGAGTCGATGCTCGATCTTGCAAGCACAAATAGGTGAGCAAATAAGTGAGTACATACACATATGTACACATATGCACTCACACACACACACACACATATATACACAAACACAAACACACACACATACACATATACACATATATACACACAAACACATACATATATACATATACACACAAGTGTTCGAAGACCTCGTCTAGCTCCTAGGAGGTTGGGTGTGTTCCCAGGATTCAGCACGCAATTCCCCTCTGAACTGCGACACTGAGGCGCTGGAGCAGGAAACTGGCCGCTCGTGAGTCTTTAATTTCCCAATTAGTTCCTCATCCACCTCGTTTAAGAACCTAAGTGCACATTTATACCAGGCGCCCAGTCTCAGAGCCTATGGGCACGAACCTGTAACAACGTTCTAGGTCTCTGTACTTGGTTTTCTGGGTCTCCCTGAAGGTGGCTCTGCTGTAAGGTAGACAAGTATCAGCCAATGTAGACGAACACTTGTAATCCCATACGACCTGTTTACCTTCCCTCTATGGCTGCAGGGCGACTCCATCTGGGCTATACATATATTTGAAATATTAGTAGCTCATCTTGTAAACACATGTTGAATATGACCGAAACGGTAGGATTAATGATTCTAAAAAGAACCTAATCAATATTTGTTTTTCTTCACTCGGGGTTAGTTGAAAAATTACCTCCCCCAAAGTTCATTTTCACACTATTTATGATCTGACGCCTAGAAGCGTTTCGCAAGACACTTCTTACATTTTCAAAGACTTGTATATACTCAGATCGTGCTTATATTCGTTTTTGGGTGAGGTGATAGGGGACAAATGTTTTTGAGTGAGGTGACAGGACACAAATCAATGGGTATATTGCGTGTTTTATGATTGTGCTTTATACGGGCTCACCATAGCTCGTGCTACATGGACACTTCGTCTTGAGTAGCTAAATCTTTAACACAACGATTGTGCTGGTTCAGGGTCCTGAAGTGGGATTGTTAATTGTATCTAATGATTTGTCTGGGGATAACGTTCCTATTAGTATCATTCAGGACACTTCCGTTTTGTGAGCCGTCGAAAAGAAGTTCCTGTAAAAGTCTAATAGAAGGAAAGACCCCGAACGCGGTCTAACCCCGTTCGTAACACCCGATGGCGTCAAGAGTACCAAGTAATGCAGTTCAGACTGCGGAATGGCCACACAACGTTCCAGAGGCTAATGAACTCTCCTGGCGAATGTGCCAAATTTTAAGGGCATATTTGAACGAGTGTTATATAATAGAAATTGGCTGGATCATATATCCAGTTTACGTCAGTTATACAGTCTTCAAATCTGCAAACTTAACTTTAAAAGTTAAGTCATTTTCTTAATGACGGGCCGCTATTTCTTAATTTTTGTGGCGGTTATATTAGCCCGACTCTGGCGGTTATATATAGCCCGACTCTGGCGGTTATACTATAGCCCCGACTCGGGCGGTTATATTAGCCCGACTCTGGCGGTTATATTAGCCCGACTCTGGCGGTTATATTAGCCCGACTCTGGCGGTTATATTAGCCCGACTCTGGCGGTTATATTAGCCCGACTCTGGCGGTTATATTAGCCCGACTCTGGCGGTTATATTAGCCCGACTCTGGCGGTTATATTAGCCCGACTCTGGCGGTTATACTATAGCCCCGACTCTGGCGGTTATACTATAGCCCCGACTCTGGCGGTTATACTGTAGCCCCGACTCTGGCGGTTATACTGTAGCCCCGACTCTGGCGGTTATACTGTAGCCCCGACTCTGGCGGTTATACTGTAGCCCCGACTCTGGCGGTTATACTGTAGCCCCGACTCTGGCGGTTATACTGTAGCCCCGACTCTGGCGGTTATACTGTAGCCCCGACTCTGGCGGTTATACTGTAGCCCCGACTCTGGCGGTTATACTGTAGCCCCGACTCTGGCGGTTATACTGTAGCCCCGACTCTGGCGGTTATACTGTAGCCCCGACTCTGGCGGTTATACTGTAGCCCCGACTCTGGCGGTTATACTGTAGCCCCGACTCTGGCGGTTATACTGTAGCCCCGACTCTGGCGGTTATACTGTAGCCCCGACTCTGGCGGTTATACTGTAGCCCCGACTCTGGCGGGTACATTAGTACATCCCTGTGGCGCCAGTAAGTTGCATCATCACACAACTATCTTGAGAGTGGCTGTGGTGGACATTTGAGTCATGTATGCCATGCACTATCTACAGTAAGCGAACTTATTTGGACATAAGACTACCATTTCCGAAATCACATTTTGACAAAGGTACATTTCTAGAACATGTGTAATACAATTCTTTTGAATTTCGGGATTTTTGTTCACAGTATCGATTCATTAGGGACAGTTTAGATCAGGGGTCAGGTCTACTCCAGCAGGCGGTGCAAATTCCCAGAGATACTTTTAGCCGAGCCTACGCCTATACTGCAGTAACGTCTACAAGTCTGACCTTGTGTGTAGTGGCTCCTACATAATGATACGAACATACGCTGTCCATCCTCATGCTTAGGTAATACTTTTAATAACTATGAGGTGCATCGTACATAAGTTGACGTAAAAGGCAGTTAGAAAGTAGAAATTAGTACTATTGAATTGGGACAAATTAGAAAAGGTTTTGTACTTATGTTGTAAAGACTACCTAAACTAGCCTAACCTTCCTAGGACTAATAAACGCTAATTGAGGCATAATATAGTATATATGTGCTATACTAGGCCTTAGATTATGTAAGTGTTTAGCTTTATTTTTTCGGACTATAAAGTGAATAGTACCAAATTATACTATCTAATTGCCTTTTACGTCAATGTGTACGATGGTCCACAGTTACAAAAAGTACCATCTGAACAGTAAGATGGGTTGACATTGTGTAACCAGCCCCGGCGCGCCCCGCCTCGCCACCAGCCCCGGCGCGCCCCGCCCCGCCTCGCCCCGCCCCGCCTCGCCACCAGCCCCGGCGCGCCCCGCCTCGCCACCAGCCCCGGCGCGCCCCGCCTCGCCACCAGCCCCGGCGCGCCCCGCCTCGCCACCAGCCCCGGCGCGCCCCGCCTCGCCACCAGCCCCGGCGCGCCCCGCCTCGCCACCAGCCCCGGCGCGCCCCGCCTCGCCACCAGCCCCGGCGCGCCCCGCCTCGCCACCAGCCCCGGCGCGCCCCGCCTCGCCACCAGCCCCGGCGCGCCCCGCCTCGCCACCAGCCCCGGCGCGCCCCGCCTCGCCACCAGCCCCGGCGCGCCCCGCCTCGCCACCAGCCCCGGCGCGCCCCGCCTCGCCACCAGCCCCGGCGCGCCCCGCCTCGCCACCAGCCCCGGCGCGCCCCGCCTCGCCACCAGCCCCGGCGCGCCCCGCCTCGCCACCAGCCCCGGCGCGCCCCGCCTCGCCACCAGCCCCGGCGCGCCCCGCCTCGCCACCAGCCCCGGCGCGCCCCGCCTCGCCACCAGCCCCGGCGCGCCCCGCCTCGCCACCAGCCCCGGCGCGCCCCGCCTCGCCACCAGCCCCGGCGCGCCCCGCCTCGCCACCAGCCCCGGCGCGCCCCGCCTCGCCACCAGCCCCGGCGCGCCCCGCCTCGCCACCAGCCCCGGCGCGCCCCGCCTCGCCACCAGCCCCGGCGCGCCCCGCCTCGCCACCAGCCCCGGCGCGCCCCGCCTCGCCACCAGCCCCGGCGCGCCCCGCCTCGCCACCAGCCCCGGCGCGCCCCGCCTCGCCACCAGCCCCGGCGCGCCCCGCCTCGCCACCAGCCCCGGCGCGCCCCGCCTCGCCACCAGCCCCGGCGCGCCCCGCCTCGCCACCAGCCCCGGCGCGCCCCGCCTCGCCACCAGCCCCGGCGCGCCCCGCCTCGCCACCAGCCCCGGCGCGCCCCGCCTCGCCACCAGCCCCGGCGCGCCCCGCCTCGCCACCAGCCCCGGCGCGCCCCTCCTCGCCACCAGCCCCGGCGCGCCCCGCCTCGCCACCAGCCCCGGCGCGCCCCGCCTCGCCACCAGCCCCGGCGCGCCCCGCCTCGCCACCAGCCCCGCCTCGCCACGCGCCAAGGTAACAAGTCAATCATAATTAAAAATATTTATTAAACTAATGCTAGGACAAGCCAAGACAAACATTAATATCTACAGAATGTTACCATTGGTACCATACCAAGATATGGTAACATTGAGATCACAAGTAAACAAGGAAATTCAATGCATTACAAATAAATTCCTGCAAGCTTACGGATGAACAAACTTTACTTCAGTTCTCAATTAATACTTATATCATTAACAATAATTATATAATTGGTGGTAGATAATAAGAACGATAATTTGTAAGTGCAATTGTATTTCTTACCTTAAACATTAAATTTCCATAAAGGCTAAGGGATCTTTGACGTTGACAAGGATCGTAGAGTTTTAAAAGAACCGGTTATGAAGGAGTTTGTAATAGTGTTCTAGATGGTGTCTAGTCTGCAGTTTACTAGTAGTATGAATACTTTTCCTAACGTCTCTAAAAAGTTGTTCGGTCTAGTTTTTAAGGTCAGTTGAGATTTTGGGATGAGTATTGATGACTTTTTTGAACGGGCGCGGGAAATCCCCTGAGGCTAGTGAGGGTTTGTATGTCCTCCAGTACAAGGATCAGGAAGTGGGAGTTGTCTTCAAGAGCTTGGCTTATGCCACAGGCGCCCTGGGGATTATCTTGGGATTGTTTTTAAGCATGTGTTGGACTTTTGTGTCTGGGGAGGTGGTGTCTAGTGTTGAGAGGTCTGTGGTGGGTAATATGATTTTTTTTAGGGTTTGGCGGATCCATGTCTCTACTGTTGATGTTTTCTAGTGCTGTGGGTGGGGCAAGGGTTGTAAATTTCTTGCCAGTGCTGTTTGATGAAGTCTACTATTTCTGTTGGGTCTGTTAAGTTTTAGTTGTGTGATGTACTTGAAAGCGGAAGAGGAGCAGCTGCCCCTGATCCGCTTGATGCAACTCCACACTGTTGTGAGGACATTATTGTGTAGTTCAGATGACTGAATGAGTCACTTCCAGTGGTTTGTGTGAAGGTCTAAGACTTAAATACGTGCTACCACATCCTAAACAGCTTAGAATGTTTAGTATGTGGTTTTTGAAGGCGGCGAGGTCCTGGAGTACCTGGCCGTTTGTGTGTGAAGGTTGTGTGTGAATCGGTTGTGGTAGTAAGCAAGTCTTCTGGTTCTGATGGAGGGGAAGTAGTATTATAAACAAATCCACACGGGCCGTGATAAAGGCTCGAACTTAGTCCAGGATGATCCCAGATGCGCCTTAATCGACTATGCCACGACATGGTAAAAGAATTGCAACCGGGAGTGCTGTTGCTCTCACACGGATCCTGCACTCTTGAGATACAAGCCGGGGTTTTTACACAATTCCCCCCCTCCCCCCCCATGTACTCGGGCTCTGTCAACAAGCTGTTCTACCTCTTCGCCCTTACTTCAATATACAGAAATCAATGTTATATCAGATCCAGGCATGTCTGGGATCATCCTGGGCGTAAGTTCGAACCCTCACCACGGCCCTTGGGGATTTGTTCATTTGATATATCACACTATTGTGATTTGTGTGTGTTTATAGAAGTGTTATCTTTTGACTTGTTTCAGTATGGATGTCAGCAGTACGGAAGTTTTGTTTTTTAATTGTGGATTTGGGCGTCTGGTCGAGCGGACAGCACACTAGACTTGTGATCCTGTGGTCCCGGGATCGACCCCGGGCGCCGGCAAGAAACAATGGGCAGAGTTTCTTTCACCCTATGCCTCTGTTACCTAGCAGTAAAATAGGTACCTGGGTGTTAGTCTCAGCTGTCATGGGTTGCTTCCTGGGGGTGGAGGCCTGGTCGAGGACCGGGCCGCGGGGACACTAAAACCCCGAAATCATCTCAAGATAACCTCAAGATAAGTCTGTGGGCATTTTGTTTTGAAAGCTGCATGGTTGGTGTCGTCCAGGTGTTTAAAGGTTTCCCAGTCTATGGTGTTATAAAATAGTGGATGAGATGTGGAGGGGTGGATGGGACGAGTATGGGATTGCTGGATACAGGTAGACATGTTTATGTGGTCCGAGCCTGTTAGGGGTGCTTGGGTGATAGGGCGGACATCCCCCTCAGTTAGATTGGCTGAGATATGGTCTCCCGGCCCAATTGTTTGTGTAGCATGTTTTAAAATGTTCCAA
>WNGS01138309.1:0-20935 GCA_020271785.1 Procambarus virginalis
TGTATTGAAATAAATCGAAGGACCACCCACTTTTGAGAAAAGAGGGAAAACAAATAAAAGTGATCATTAGAATGACACTAGAGAACCAGTGTCTATGGAAACTCATTTAAGAATAATCACTTGAAAATAATGAAGACTGTAATTATTAATTAAAGCCAAAGCCTCAAATATCAACATTGGGGGGTTATTTCTAGAAGTTCATATATATCTAGGAACCAGTGTGGTTCGTCACTAGTTCATTATGGTATTAATAATATGGTAAATCTAACTACAATATATTCAAATATATGGTAATCAAATATATAATCATAATCATCATTAATCACTGAGCATAAATATTGAGCACAGTTAAAAATAAACATTAATTACCAAATCTGGCAATAAACATTCTATGGAAATTGCTATATGAATTATAGAAGCAATAATCAAATTGAATAAATTATAAGAAAAATGTGTCTTAGCTGTAAGACGATTTCTAACGCCAGTTCATCATTCGTCCTCGTGGTCACGGAATCCCCATAGAGAAAGAACTCGAGGTAAATAACACGATTGATGAGAATCTTGCTGGCACCTCAAATACACGCTGTAATACAAGAAATATAAAGTAGCAATTGACTAGGCTACAAATTATGTTCAGATATTCATGAAACTGAGATGGGTGATAAACATTACTAAATGTTATTTTGATGTTCATTCTTCATGACGACAAACTACTCACAAAGGTACTATCTACTTTGATGCATCAAAAGAAAGAAAAACTTGTGAGCGTAACGAGTACTGAGGTCTGCCGAAATTCGCGTCTGCCGGACTCAATGTTCACTGCTGTGCACACTTAATTACGGGTCCTGGTACTAATTGTAGACGCGTTATTAACTGCTGAGGCACTAGAGAACACATAGGCAAGTAAATTTCACTTATTAACTGGGTATCAACGTAATTCTTGTCGATAAGAATTCCCAGCAAATGCCATGTGCTTCTCCCACGCTGCTCGTGAGCAAGCCTTGTTGAGTAATGGCGTCGCCGCCCTCCCTCCCCGCTCTCGCATTCACCACGGAAATTATTAAACACGAATTATTCTTTTCCGCGCAATTATGGATGAAATGCGATAATATGAACTGGGTTGGAATTATAGGGATTAATAATTATAATATTCTCGATAAATGATCTCTAGCGAGAAATGGAGATGTTATTTATACTTCTCCAGAGCATTCGATCGTAACAGAATAAAAACTGTTACTAAATAATTTCAATTAATAACTCTCGATTTACATTATCAGGAGTAATATTATCAGCAATATGCTCAGATTAAATTATATTAACACTACTGTTAGTGGTGTTAAGAGCTACTGCAATTAGTAAGTTAATGGTAATTTATAATATAATAATGGATGATAAGTGTTGGAAATTTCCAACATAACTCCGGGGGGAGAAAACTCGGGTCGCAGTGCCATGTTGAGTACTGACGTACCTATCCCGAAGTTAGTAGTTAGTATGTTAGTATGTTAGTACACACACAACGGATGTCCCGTAAATGTCAAGGACATACAAGAATTTAAGACATGAAATTAATGTCATAATTAATAGTTTACACAAGTTAATGATTGAATCATACAATTCAAGTAACTGAGACTCTACTGTGAGGTGAATGTCTGGGTCATTGTGACTTGTAGCTGATTGGTTACTAGACATCACAACACAGTATCATCATGATCACTCAAATTGGATGAAAAATTATTTGCTCTTAGTCAGAGCTATAATAGGCTTGTAGTTTCCTTTTACATTGTTGAGCAGCTGCTCTAGTGGGGCGGTGCTCGGTGGATCAGAATTGTTGTCCTCGGAAACTGTTGAAGCTGGTTCTGATAAACACTCTCGTTCTGCTAATTCGAGAGGTACCAACTTCTCTAATGTCTTTAGAGTAGTAGTGCCTTTGCACAAAACTCGTACTACTCTCAGGATGCCTTGGTGATCTGGGTGGATTGCAACAATTTTGCCTATAGGCCATTCTGACCTTGGTCCATCACTGTCAACTAATACTAGGTCTCCTGGTTTAAGCTGTACTTTATTATAGGGGCTCGAAGCTCCATAGTGGTACTCTCGTAGAGCGGTGAGGTACTCTCGAGTCCACACCTCATTCCACCTTTCAATTACTCTTGAGAGATGTTGGTAACTTTGTACTAAGTCACTCCTGGTTACATAGGAAGGATCGACGGGGTCCTCTTCTGCCAAAGGTATCAGAGGGCTCAGCAGGCCTCCATGTATTAAATGCGAGGGACTCAGAGGCTCTCTCTGTGAGAAATCATCTGATAGATAAGTTAATGGGCGATTGTTGACTCGCGCCTCAATTTCCACGACGAGTGTTTGGAGTTCTGAGTAACTAATTTTCTGTCGATGCAAGGTCTTCCTTAAACACTTCTTGACAGTCCCTATCATTCGTTCGTAGAACCCACCTTGCCAGGGGGCTCTGGGAGCAATAAATTTCCAGTGGCATTGTCGTCTCTGCATGACAGACTGCACTTCTGGATGATTCCATATCTCTCGTAAGCAGGCTTCTCCTGCCACAAAATTTGAGCCATTATCAGATATCATGAGTTTGGGACAGGATCTGCGAGCTGCAAATCTACGAAAAGCTTGGATGAAGGCTTCAGCACTCATGTCAGAAGTCACTTCTAAATGTACGCCTCGTGTGGTAGCACATGTGAAGAGGCAAATATAAGCTTTCACTGGTATCTTATCCGGATTGCCAGTGAGAAGCAAGGCTCCTGTGTAATCGACACCAGTGGTCTCAAACGGACGAAGATGAACTACCCTCTCTTTAGGGAGTGGTGGAGGTCCTGGGTAAGGACACACTCGAGCATCGTAGCGTTGACAGATTATACAGAACTTAATAATTGATTTGACAGTTTGACGACCTTGAGGAAGCCAATATTTCTGTCTGAGGTCGGTGAGAGTGTCTAACACTCCACCATGCAAAGTACCATATTGATGGTGATGTAAAACTAGAAGTTTGGTAATAATGTGGTGACGTGGTAGAAGGATTGGATTCTTTGTGTCCAAATCAATTTTTGCATGAAGCAAACGTCCTCCACACCTTAATATATTATGAGTGTTGGTATCATACCAGATACCTAGAGACTTGGTTAATTTATCTGGAAGATTTTCATATTCACTTCCATATGTCTCTTGTTGTGCACGTTTGATCCAGTAGATGATAGGATTGGGAAACTTATGCTTGATTCCTATCTTAGCAAGAAAGTCAAACACATGTGCTGTCACTCTTAATAACTTACTCAAGTTAGAATAATTGTGAGGATTAATAGCCGAGACTCGATGAGGTTCTGGGTCTTTCATGGGAGTAGTGATACTGGTCACTATGACTTGTGGTTTCTGTTTGGGCCACTGACCACTAACAAGCCATGAAGGTCCATTAAACCACATCGAAGACTTACTTAGCTGTTTAAATGTTAAACCTCTTGATAAGTAATCTGCAGGATTGTCCTTAGTGGGGACATGTCTGAATTTATATCCAGCAGATAATTCATGAATTTCCCTAACGCGATTACTAACGTAGGGAGTTTTATTATTGTTATTTCTTACCCATTGTAAGACTGCCTCATTGTCTGACCACACTACGATCTCACCAAAGTGAATATTATTGAGTGTCTTGGTCAGGCAATGAGCCAATCTTACTCCCACTAGCAATGCAGTTAACTCCATTTGAGGTAAAGATCTCTTCTTGATTGGAGCAACTCTTGCTTTAGATGTGAGTAAAATTGATTGTGCACTATTGACTAAGTAGGCTGCAGCGCCATATGCTTTGCCAGAGGCATCGCAAAAAATGTGCAAATTTGTAGGTAAGTTTTGTCCTGAAGCATTACGAGGAAATTTCAAAACACCTAATTGATTGAAATCCGCTGCGAGTATTTGCCATTTCTCTTGCAACTCAATTGGCAACGGATCATCCCATCCCATATGTTTCTGCCAGCATTCCTGCATTAGGAGTTTGCCCCTTATTAATATAGGACTAAGTAAGCCTAAGGGTCAAATGGTTGACTGACATATGAGAGTAATTTTCTCATGGTAAGGGATGAATTATTGGTTTGTACTGACTTGACATTCATCTCGTCAGTACCTGTGTTCCATTCCACGCCCAGAACTTTTAATTGATTAGGCACCTGATAACCTGGAAATTCTTTCTCGATTATCTGGTTTAATGATTTATTGTTTGAGGCCCATGATTGTAGTGGCATATTGGCTCCTAATAACTCACGGTTAGCCTCATGGTAAATTTCTACCAATTTGGATTTATCATTAGTAGTTCCCTGGAAATTATCGACATACAAGTTGTCACTGATCTCTGCCTTATAAGGGCTATTTGACTTCTTCAAATGTGTATCTAATGTGGCTTGCAGTAGAAACGGTGAGGAAGTCGCTCCGAAAAGCACCGAGGCAAACCGATAGGTTATGACCTCACTGTCAGGAGCCTGGGGATCTTTAATCCAGAGAAATTTGGTGTAATTACGATCCTCCTCTTGCAAGCCTACTCTAAGGAAAGCTTTACTGATATCAGCAGTATAAGCAAAAATACCAGTACGGAATCGTAACAGTACATCATGTAGCCTTTGTGTTAGGCTAGGTCCCGTTTGGAGACATTCATTCAAAGACACGCTGCTTGCCTTCACTTTGGCACTACAGTTGAAAACAATACGTATTGGTGTTGTCAATGAATCTTTCAACACAGCGTGATGGGGTAAATAGTGACCTGTTTTTCGGTCATCATTATCAACAACTTCAATAATTTACTGTTGAGTTGTTGCTGAATTAATTGATGGTACATATTTAATTTATCTGGCTGTTTCTTCAGCCGTATTAATTGTGACTGTAATTGAGAGGCTGCCATGAAATAATTAACTGGAAGTTGTGGATGATTCAACTTCCATGGCAATCTCACCCAGTATTGTTTGTCTTTATAGACAACTGTATCCAGATATTGCTGGTAAGTCCACATATCATCAGGACTTGGTTGTTCAGGGACAATACCTAAAGTGTCTAAATCCCACAAACGATGTACAGGTGGATCAGACTCAAATCTTCAGAGATTTCTCTGAAGATTATGAGTCTGAACCACCTGTACATCGTTTGTGGGATCTAGACACTTTAGGTATTGTCCCTGAACAACCAAGTCCTGATGATATGTGGACTTACCAGCAATATCTGGATACAGTTGTCTATAAAGACAAACAATACTGGGTGAGATTGCCATGGAAGTTGAATCATCCACAACTTCCAGTTAATTATTTCATGGCAGCCTCTCAATTACAGTCACAATTAATGCGGCTGAAGAAACAGCCAGATAAATTAAATATGTACCATCAATTGATTCAGCAACAACTTAACAGTAAATTTATTGAAGTTGTTGATAATGATGACCGAAAAACAGGTCACTATTTACCCCATCACGCTGTGTTGAAAGATTCATTGACAACACCAATACGTATTGTTTTCAACTGTAGTGCCAAAGTGAAGGCAAGCAGCGTGTCTTTGAATGAATGTCTCCAAACGGGACCTAGCCTAACACAAAGGCTACATGATGTACTGTTACGATTCCGTACTGGTATTTTTGCTTATACTGCTGATATCAGTAAAGCTTTCCTTAGAGTAGGCTTGCAAGAGGAGGATCGTAATTACACCAAATTTCTCTGGATTAAAGATCCCCAGGCTCCTGACAGTGAGGTCATAACCTATCGGTTTGCCTCGGTGCTTTTCGGAGCGACTTCCTCACCGTTTCTACTGCAAGCCACATTAGATACACATTTGAAGAAGTCAAATAGCCCTTATAAGGCAGAGATCAGTGACAACTTGTATGTCGATAATTTCCAGGGAACTACTAATGATAAATCCAAATTGGTAGAAATTTACCATGAGGCTAACCGTGAGTTATTAGGAGCCAATATGCCACTACAATCATGGGCCTCAAACAATAAATCATTAAACCAGATAATCGAGAAAGAATTTCCAGGTTATCAGGTGCCTAATCAATTAAAAGTTCTGGGTGTGGAATGGAACACAGGTACTGACGAGATGAATGTCAAGTCAGTACAAACCAATAATTCATCCCTTACCATGAGAAAATTACTCTCATATGTCAGTCAACCATTTGACCCTTTAGGCTTACTTAGTCCTATATTAATAAGGGGCAAACTCCTAATGCAGGAATGCTGGCAGAAACATATGGGATGGGATGATCCGTTGCCAATTGAGTTGCAAGAGAAATGGCAAATACTCGCAGCGGATTTCAATCAATTAGGTGTTTTGAAATTTCCTCGTAATGCTTCAGGACAAAACTTACCTACAAATTTGCACATTTTTTGCGATGCCTCTGGCAAAGCATATGGCGCTGCAGCCTACTTAGTCAATAGTGCACAATCAATTTTACTCACATCTAAAGCAAGAGTTGCTCCAATCAAGAAGAGATCTTTACCTCAAATGGAGTTAACTGCATTGCTAGTGGGAGTAAGATTGGCTCATTGCCTGACCAAGACACTCAATAATATTCACTTTGGTGAGATCGTAGTGTGGTCAGACAATGAGGCAGTCTTACAATGGGTAAGAAATAACAATAATAAAACTCCCTACGTTAGTAATCGCGTTAGGGAAATTCATGAATTATCTGCTGGATATAAATTCAGACATGTCCCCACTAAGGACAATCCTGCAGATTACTTATCAAGAGGTTTAACATTTAAACAGCTAAGTAAGTCTTCGATGTGGTTTAATGGACCTTCATGGCTTGTTAGTGGTCAGTGGCCCAAACAGAAACCACAAGTCATAGTGACCAGTATCACTACTCCCATGAAAGACCCAGAACCTCATCGAGTCTCGGCTATTAATCCTCACAATTATTCTAACTTGAGTAAGTTATTAAGAGTGACAGCACATGTGTTTGACTTTCTTGCTAAGATAGGAATCAAGCATAAGTTTCCCAATCCTATCATCTACTGGATCAAACGTGCACAACAAGAGACATATGGAAGTGAATATGAAAATCTTCCAGATAAATTAACCAAGTCTCTAGGTATCTGGTATGATACCAACACTCATAATATATTAAGGTGTGGAGGACGTTTGCTTCATGCAAAAATTGATTTGGACACAAAGAATCCAATCCTTCTACCACGTCACCACATTATTACCAAACTTCTAGTTTTACATCACCATCAATATGGTACTTTGCATGGTGGAGTGTTAGACACTCTCACCGACCTCAGACAGAAATATTGGCTTCCTCAAGGTCGTCAAACTGTCAAATCAATTATTAAGTTCTGTATAATCTGTCAACGCTACGATGCTCGAGTGTGTCCTTACCCAGGACCTCCACCACTCCCTAAAGAGAGGGTAGTTCATCTTCGTCCGTTTGAGACCACTGGTGTCGATTACACAGGAGCCTTGCTTCTCACTGGCAATCCGGATAAGATACCAGTGAAAGCTTATATTTGCCTCTTCACATGTGCTACCACACGAGGCGTACATTTAGAAGTGACTTCTGACATGAGTGCTGAAGCCTTCATCCAAGCTTTTCGTAGATTTGCAGCTCGCAGATCCTGTCCCAAACTCATGATATCTGATAATGGCTCAAATTTTGTGGCAGGAGAAGCCTGCTTACGAGAGATATGGAATCATCCAGAAGTGCAGTCTGTCATGCAGAGACGACAATGCCACTGGAAATTTATTGCTCCCAGAGCCCCCTGGCAAGGTGGGTTCTACGAACGAATGATAGGGACTGTCAAGAAGTGTTTAAGGAAGACCTTGCATCGACAGAAAATTAGTTACTCAGAACTCCAAACACTCGTCGTGGAAATTGAGGCGCGAGTCAACAATCGCCCATTAACTTATCTATCAGATGATTTCTCACAGAGAGAGCCTCTGAGTCCCTCGCATTTAATACATGGAGGCCTGCTGAGCCCTCTGATACCTTTGGCAGAAGAGGACCCCGTCGATCCTTCCTATGTAACCAGGAGTGACTTAGTACAAAGTTACCAACATCTCTCAAGAGTAATTGAAAGGTGGAATGAGGTGTGGACTCGAGAGTACCTCACCGCTCTACGAGAGTACCACTATGGAGCTTCGAGCCCCTATAATAAAGTACAGCTTAAACCAGGAGACCTAGTATTAGTTGACAGTGATGGACCAAGGTCAGAATGGCCTATAGGCAAAATTGTTGCAATCCACCCAGATCACCAAGGCATCCTGAGAGTAGTACGAGTTTTGTGCAAAGGCACTACTACTCTAAAGACATTAGAGAAGTTGGTACCTCTCGAATTAGCAGAACGAGAGTGTTTATCAGAACCAGCTTCAACAGTTTCCGAGGACAACAATTCTGATCCACCGAGCACACGCCCCACTAGAGCAGCTGCTCAACAATGTAAAAGGAAACTACAAGCCTATTATAGCTCTGACTAAGAGCAAATAATTTTTCATCCAATTTGAGTGATCATGATGATACTGTGTTGTGATGTCTAGTAACCAATCAGCTACAAGTCACAATGACCCAGACATTCACCTCCCAGTAGAGTCTCAGTTACTTGAATTGTATGATTCAATCATTAACTTGTGTAAACTATTAATTATGACATTAATTTTCATGTCTTAAATTCTTGTGTGTCCTTGACATTTACGGGACATCCGTTGTGTGTGTACTAACATACTAACATACTAACTTCGGGATAGGTACGTCAGTACTCAACATGGCACTGCGACCCGAGTTTTCTCCCCCCGGAGTTATGTTGGAAATTTCCAACACTTATCATCCATTATTATATTATGATCAATTACCATTAACTTACTAATTGCAGTAGTTCTTAACACCACTAACAGTAGTGTTAATATAATTTAATCTGAGCATATTGCTGATAATTTTACTCCTGATAATGTAAATCGAGAGTTATTTATTGAAATTATTTAGTAACAGTTTTTATTCTGTTATGATCGAATGCTCTGGAGAGGTATAAATATCATCTCCATTTCTCACTAGAGATCATTTATCGAGAATATTATAATTATTAATTCCCTATAATTCCAACCCAGTTCATATTATCGCATTTCATCTATAATTGCGCGGAAAAGAATAATTCGTGTTTAATAATTTCCGTGGTGAATGCGAGAGCGGGGAGGAGGGAAGGGGGAGACGCCATTACATCAACAAGGCTTGCTCACGAGGCAGCGTGGGAGAAGCACATGGCATTTGCTGGGAATGCTTATCGACAAGAATTACGTTGATACCCAGTTAATAAGTGAAATTTACTTGCCTATGTGTTCTCTAGTGCCTCAGCAGTTAATAACGCGTCTACAATTAATACCAGGACCCGTAATTAAGTGTGCACAGCAGTGAACATTGAGTCCGGCAGACGCGAATTTCGGCAGACTTCAGTACTCGGTTACGCTCACAAGTTTTTCTTTTCTGGTTTGATGCATCAAAGTAGATAGTACCTTTGTGAGTAGTTTGTCGTCATGAAGAATGAACATCAAAAATAACATGTTAGTAATGTTTATCACCCATCTCAGTTTCATGAATATCTGAACATAATTTGTAGCCTAGTCAATTGCTACTTTATATTTCTTGTATTACAGCGTGTATTTGAGGTGCCAGCAAGATTCTCATCAATCGTGTTATTTACCTCGAGTTCTTTCTCTATGGGGATTCCGTGACCACGAGGACGAATGATGAACTGGCGTTAGAAATCGTCTTACAGCTAAGACACATTTTTCTTATAAATTTATTCAATTTGATTATCACTTCTATAATTATATAGCAATTTCCATAGAATGTTTATTGCCAGATTTGGTAATTAATGTTTATTCTTTAACTGTGCTCAATATTTATGCTCAGTGATTAATGATGATTATAATTATAATTTGATTACCATATATTTGAATATATTGTAGTTAGATTTACCATATTATTAACCCATAATGAACTAGTGACGAACCACACTGGTTCCTAGATATATATGAACTTCTAGAAATAACCCCCCAATGTTGATATTTGAGGCTTTGGCTTTAATTAATAATTACAGTCTTCATTATTTTCTAGTGATTATTTCTTAAATGAGTTTCCATAGACACTGGTTCTCTAGTGTCATTCTAATGATCACTTTTATTTGTTTTCCCTCTTTTCTCAAAAGTGGGTGGTCCTTCGATTTATTTCAATACAATAATTAAATAATTTAATTTCTGAGTTCAAGCCCCAGATACCCAACACTCACAGCCACTGGTCGACCACACAGTCACTGGTCGACCACACAGCCACTGGTCGACCACACAGTCACTGGTCGACCACACAGCCACTGGTCGACCACACAGCCACTGGTGGACCACACAGTCACTGGTCGAACACACAGTCACTGGTCGAACACACAGTCACTGGTCGACCACACAGTCACTGGTCGACCACACAGTCACTGGTCGACCACACACAGTCACTGGTTGACCACACACAGTCACTGGTCGACCACACACAGCCACTGGTCGACCACACACAGCCACTGGTCGACCACACAGTCACTGGTCGCCCACACATAGTCACAGATCGACCACACACAGTCACTGGTCGACCACACACAGCCTCTGGTCGACCACACAGCCACTGGTCGACCACACACAGCCACTGGTCGACCACACACAGCCACTGGTTGACCAAACAGAGCCTCTGGTCGACCACACACAGCAACACTGGTCGACCACACACAGCCACTGGTCGACCACATAGCCACTGGTCGACCACACAGCCACTGGTCGACCACACAGTCACAGATCAACCACACAGCCACTGGTCGACCACACAGTCACAGATCGACCACACAGCCACTGGTCGACCACACGCAGCCACTGGTCGACCACACACAGCCACTGGTCGACCACACACAGCCACTGGTCGACCACACGCAGCCACTGGTCGACCACACACAGCCACTGGTCGACCACACAGCTACTGGTCGACCACACATCCACTGGTCGACCACACAGCTACAATGGTCGACCACACACAGCCACTGGTCGGCCACACAGGTCGACCACAGTCACTGGTCGACCACAGTCACTGGTCGACCACACAGCCACACTGGTCGACCACACAGCCACACTGGTCGACCACACAGCCACTGGTCGATTACACAGCCTCATTGGTCGACCACACAGCCACACTGGTCGACCACACAGCCACTGGTCGACCACATACAGCCACTGGTCGACCACACAGCCACTGGTCGACCACACGCAGCCACTGGTCGACCACGCAGCCACTGGTCGACCACACAGCCACTGGTCGACCACACACAGTCACTGGTCGACCACACACAGCCACTGGTCGACCACACAGTCACTGGTCGACCACACAGCCACTGGTCGACCGCACAGTCACCAGTCGACCACACACAGTCACTGGTCGACCACACAGTCACTGGTCGACCACACAGCCACTGGTCGACCGCACAGTCACTGGTGGACCACACAGCCACTGGTCGACCACACAGCCACTGGTCGACCACACAGCCACTGGTCGACCACACACAGCCACTGGTCGACCACACAGTCACTGGTCGACCACACAGCCACTGGTCGACTGCACAGTCACTGGTCGACCACACAGCCACTGGTCGACCACACAGTCACTGGTCGACCACACAGCCACTGGTCGACCACACACAGCCACTGGTCGACCACACACAGCCACTGGTCGACCACATACAGCCACTGGTCGACCACACACAGCCACTGGTCGACCACACAGCCACTGGTCGACCACACAGCCACACTGGTCGACCACACACAGCCACACTGGTCGACCACACACAGCCACACTGGTCGACCACACACAGCCACTGGTCGACCACACAGCCACTGGTCGACCACACAGCCACACTGGTCGACCACACACAGCCACACTGGTCGACCACACACAGCCACACTGGTCGACCACACAGCCACTGGTCGACCACACAGCCACTGGTCGACCACACAGCCACTGGTCGACCACACAGCCACACTGGTCGACCACACACAGCCACACTGGTCGACCACACACAGCACACTGGTCGACCACACAGCCACTGGTCAACCACACAGCCACTGGTCGACCACACACAGCCACTGGTCGACCACACAGCCAATGTTCGACCACACAGCCACACTGGTCAACCCCACAGCCACTGGTCGACCCCACACAGCCACTGGTCGACCACACAGCTACTGGTCGACCACACAGCCACAGGTCAACCACACAGTCACTGGTCGACCACACACAGCCACTGGTCGACCACACAGCCACTGGTCGACCACACTGCCACTGGTCGACCACACAGCCACTGGTCGACCACACAGCCACACTGGTCGAGGAACCGTCCAGTACAGACGCTAGAGGCAGGTAACGACCCAGCTGGTGATGGCGGCGCTACGCTCCTCCTCCCAGACTTTTATAAAGAAAATTTTACCTCATATACACATATACAACAAAGATTTTAAAAAGACTAAATGTCTTTTATATTTTTAAATTTAAAACGATTAAAAATTACGGATTTTTTTTTAAAAACATAGTTATAACATAGTAATTTTAAGTATTTAATTTAAAATTATATAAGAAGGACTTTTCGAAATTTTACCTAATTAATTAATAACCGACTTAACTCTTGTTATTAAACAGAAAATTTTTAAAGGGCTTTTAGCCAAAGTTTATATCAGAATATTAGTTGATGAAAAGATGGTTAAATGTTATATAATAATTATATAGCACCAGCCTCCAACCCACCCTGAGGCATCTACCCCCAGACACCCTCTCCCCTGAGGTATCTACCCCCAGACACCCTCCCCCCTGAGGCATCTACCCCAGACACCCTCCCCCCTGAGGCATCTAACCCCAGACACCCACCCCCCTGAGGTATCTACCCCCAGACACCCCCCTGAGGTATCTACCCCCAGACACCCACCCCCCTGAGGTATCTACCCCCAGACACCCTCCCCCTGATGCATCTACCCCCAGACACCCTCCACCCTGAGGTATCTACCCAGACACCCTCCCCCCTGAGGCATCTACCCCCAGACACCCTCCCCCCTGAGGCATCTACCCCCAGACACCCACCCCCCTGAGGTATCTACTCCCAGACAACCCCCTGAGGTATCTACCCCCAGACACCCACCCCCCTGAGTATCTACCTCAGGGGGGTGGTACCCCCAGACACCCTCCCCTGATGCATCTACCCCCAGACACCCTCCACCCCTGAGGTATCTACCCCAGACACCCTCCCCCCTGAGGCATCTACCCCCAGATACCCTCCCCCCTGAGGCATCTACCCCCAGACACCCTCCCCCTGAGGCATCTACCCCCAGACACCCTCCCCCTGAGTCATCAACCCCCAGACATCCTATCCTTTGAGTCATCTACCCCAGACACCCACCCACCCTGAGGTATCTACCCCAGACACCCTCCCCCTGAGGTATCTACCCCCAGACACCCTCCCTCCCTGAGGCATCTACTCTCAGACATCCTACCTCTGAGGCATCTACCCCAGACACCCTCCCTGAGGCATCTACCCCCAGACACCCTCACACCCTGAGGCATCTACCCCCAGACACCCTCCCCCCAGAAGCATCTACCCCCAGACACCCTCCCCTCTGAGGATTCTACCCCCAGACACCCACCCACCCTGAGGTATCTACCCCCAGACACCCTCCCCCTGAGGTATCTACCCCCAGACACCCTCCCTGAGTCATCTACTGCCAGACATCGTTCCCTCTGAGGCATCTACCCCCAGACACCCTCCCTGAGGCATCTACCCCCAGACACCCTTTCTCCTGAGCATCTACCCCCAGACACCTCCCTCCCTGAGGCATCTACCCCCAGACACCCCTTACCCTGAGTCATCTACCCCCAGACACCCTGGTTCTGGGGGTAGATGCCTCAGGGTGGGAGGGTGTCTGGGGGTAGATGCCTCTGAGGGGGAGGGTGTCTAGGGGTACATGCCTCAGGGGGGAGGGTGTCTATGGGTAGATGCCTCAGAGGGGAGGATGTCTAGGGGTAGATGGCTCAGGGGAGAGGGTGTCTGGGGGTAGATGGCCCATGGGGGAGGGGGTCTGGGGGTAGATGCCTCAGGGTGGGATGGTGTCTGTGGGTAGATGCCTCAGGGGAGAGGGTGTCTGGGAGTAGATGCTGCAGAGGGGAGGGTGTCTGGGGTAGATGCCTCAGGGTGGGATGGTGTCTGGGGTGTAGATGCCGCAGGGGGGAGGGTGTGTGGGGGTGGATGCCTCAGGGGGGAGGGTGTCTGGGGTAGATGCCGCAGGAGGGAGGGTGTCTGGGGGGTAGATGCTCAGGGTGAGACGGTGTCTGGGGTAGATGCCGCAGGAAGGAGGGTGTCTGGGGTAGATGCCTCAGGGTGGGGTGGTGTCTGGGGGTAGATGCCTCAGGGTGGGTGGTGTTGTCTGGGGGTAGATGCCCCAGGGTGGGAGGGTGACTGGGGGTAGATGCCTCAGGAGGGAGGGTGTCTGGGGGTAGATCCCTCAGGGTGGGAGGGTGTCTGGGGGTAGATGCCTCAGGGGGGAGGGTGTCTGGGAGTAGATGCCTCAGGGGGGAGGGTGTCCGGGTGTAGATGCCTCAGGGGGAGGGTGTCTGGGGGGTAGATGCCTCAGGGGGGAGGGTGTCTGGGGGTAGATGCCTCAGGGGGAGGGTGTCTGGGGGTAGATGCCTCAAGGTGGGACGGTGTCTGGTGGTAGATGCCTCAGGGTGGGAGGGTGTCTGGGGTAGATGCCTCAGGGTGGGAGAGTGTCTGGGGGTAGATGCCTTAGGGAGGGGGTGTCTGGGGGTAGATGCCTCAGGGGGGAGGGAGTCTGGGGGTAGATGCCTCAGAGGGGAGGGTGTCCTGGGGGTAGATGCCTCAGGGGGGAGGGTGTCTGGGGGTAGATGCCTCAGGGGGGATGGTGTCTGGGGGTAGATGCCTCAGGGGGGAGGGTGTCTGGGGGTAGATGCCTCAGGGGAAAGGGTGTCTGGGTGTAGATGCCTAGGGTGGGGGGGGTGTCTGGGGTAGATGCCTCAGGGTGGGGGTGTCGGACGGTAGATGCCTCAGGTGGGAGGGTGTCTGGGGGTAGATGCCTCAGGGGGGACGGTGTCTGGGGGTTGATTCCTCAAGGTGGGACGGTGTCTGGTGGTAGATGCCTCAGGGTGGGAGGGTGTCTGGGGGTAGATGCCTCAGGGTGGAGAGTGTCTGGGGGTAGATGCCTTAGGGAGGGGTGTCTGGGGGTAGATGCCTCAGGGGGGAGGGAGTTCTGGGGGTAGATGCCTCAGAGGGGAGGGTGTCTGGGGGTAGATGCCTCAGGGTGGGAGGGTGTCTGGGGGTAGATGCCTCAGGGGGATGGTGTCTGGGGGTAGATGCCTCAGGGGGAGGGTGTCTGGGGGTAGATGCCTCAGGGGGGAAAGGGTGTCTGGGGGTAGATGCCTCAGGGTGGGGGGGGGTGTCTGGGGTAGATGCCTCAGGGTGGGGGTGTCGGACGGTAGATGCCTCAGGGTGGAGGGTGTCTGGGGGTAGATGCCTCAGGGGGGAGGGTGTCTGGGGGTTGATGCCTCAGGGGGGAGGGTGTCTGGGGGTAGATGCCTCAGGGGGGAGGGGAGGTGTCTGGGGGTAGATGCTCAGGGGGGGAGGGTGTCTAATGGTAGATGCCTCAGGGTGGGGGGTGTCTGAGGGTCGATGCCTCAGGGTGGGAGGGTGTCTGAGGCTAGATGCCTCAGGGGGGTGGGTTGTCTGGGGTAGATGCCTCAGGGGGGAGGGTGTCTGGGGGTAGATGCCTCAGGGTGGGGGAGTGTCTGGGGGTAGATGCCTCAGGGGGGGAGGGTGTCTGGGGTAGATGCCTCAGGGGGAGGGTGTCTGGGGGTAGAAGCCTCAGGGGAGAGGGTGTCGGGGGTAGATGTCTCAGGAGGGAGGGTGTCTGGGGGTAGATGCCTCAGGGGGGGAGGGTGTCTGGAGGTAGATGCCTCAGGGGGTGAGGGTGTCTGGGGGTAGATGCCTCAGGGTGGAAGGTGTCTGGGGGTAGATACCTCAGGGGGGAGGGTGTCAGGGGTAGATGCTCAGGGGGGAGGGTGTCTGGAGGTAGATGTCTCAGGGGGGAGGTATCTGGGGGTAGATGCCTCAGGGGGAGGGTACGTGTCTGGGGGGTAGATGCTGCAGGGAGGGAGGGGTGTCTGGGGGTAGATTGCCCCCAGCATGGGGGGTTGTCTGGGGGTAGATGCTGCAGGGGGGAGGGGTGTCTGGGGTAGATGCCCCACCATGGGAGGGTGTCTGGGGGTAGATGCCTCGGGGGGAGGGTGTCTGGGGGTAGATGCCCCAGCATGGGAGGGTGTCTGGGGGTAGATGCCTCAGGGGGAGGGTGTCGGGGGTAGATGCCCCAGCATGGGAGGGTGTCTGTGGGTAGATGCCTCAGAGAGGAGGATGTCTGGGGGTAGATGCCTCAGGGAGGGGGTGTCTGGGGGTAGATGCCTCAAGGGTGGGATGGTGTCTGTGGTGAGGTGCTCAGGGGGGAGGGTGTCTGGGGGTATATGCTGCGGGGGGTGAGGGTGTCTGGGGGTAGATGCCTCAGGGTGGGAATGGTGTCTGGGTGTAGATGCCGCAGACGGGAGGGTGTCTGGGGGGTAGATGCCTCAGGTGGGAGGGTGGCTGGGGGAAGATGCCTCAGGGGGGGAGGTGTCCGGGGGTAGATGCCTCAGGGGGGGAGGGTGTCTGGAGGTAGATGTCTCAGGGGGGAGGGTATCTGGGGGTGAGATGCCTCAGGGGAGGGTACGTGTCTGGGGGTAGATGCTGCAGGGGGGTGAGGGGTGTCTGGGGGTAGATGCCCCAGCATGGGAGGGTGTCTGGGGGGTAGATGCTGCAGGGGGAGGGTGTTTGTCTGGGGGTAGATGCCCCAGCATCGGAGGGTGTCTGGGGGTAGATGCCTCAGGGGGGGAGGGTGTCTGGGGGTAGATGCCCCAGCATGGGAGGGTGTCTGGGGGTGGGTGCCTCAGGGGGGAGGGTGTCTGGGGGTAGATGCCCCAGCATGGGAGGGTGTCTGGGTGGTAGATGCCTCAGCGGAGGATGTCTGGGGGTAGATGCCTCAGGGAGGGGGTGTCTGGGGTAGATGCCTCAGGGTGGGATGGTGTCTGGTGGTAGGTGCCTCAGGGGGGAGGGTGTCTGGGGGTATAGGCTGCAGGGGGGAGGGTGTCTGGGGGTAGATGCCTCAGGGTGGGATGGTGTCTGGGGGGGTAGATGCCGCAGACGGGAGGTGTCTGGGGGGTAGAGGCCTCAGGTGGAGGGTGTCTGGGGGTAGATGCCGCAGGGGGGAGGGTGTCTGGGGGTAGATGCCTCAGGGTGGGATGGTGTCTGGGGTGTAGATGCCGCATGGGGGGAGGGTGTCTGGGGGTAGATGCCTCAGGGTGGGGTGGTGTCTGGGGGTAGATGCCTCAGGGTGGGAGGGTGTCTGGGGTATATGCCTCAGGGGGGAGGGTTGTCTGGGGTAGATGCCTCAGGGGGAGGGTGTCTGGAGGTAGATGCCTCAGGGGGGAGGGTATCTGGGGGTAGATGCCTCAGGGGGAGGGTACGTGTCTGGGGGTAGATGCCTCAGGGGGGAGGGTTGTCTGGGGGGTAAATGCCTCAGGGGGGAGGGTGTCTGGGGGTAGATGCCTCAGGGGGAGGGTGTCTGGAGGTAGATGCCATCAGGTGGGAGGGTGTCTGGGGGTAGATTCCTCAGGGGGAGGGTTGTCTGGGGGTAGATGCCTCCGGGAGGGAGGGTTGCTGGAGTTAGATGGCTCAGGGGGAGGGTGTCTGGGGGTATATACCTCAGGGGGGGAGGGTTGTGTCTGGGGGTGATGCCTCAAGGGGGGAGGTTGTCTGGGGGAAGATGCCCCAGCATGGGAGGGTGTTGGGGGTAGATGCCTCTGGGTGGGATGGTGTCTGGGGTAGATTCCGCAGGGGGGAGGGTGTCTGGGGGAGAATGCCTCAGGGGGAGGGTGTCGGGGGTAGATGCCGCAGGGGGGAGGGTGTCTGGGGGTAGATGCCTCAGGGTGGGATGGTGTCTGGGGGTAGATGACGCAGGGGGGAGGGTGTCTGGGGGTAGATGCCTCAGGGTGGGGTGGTGTCTGGGGTAGATGCCTCAGGGTGGGAGGGTGTCTGGGGGTAGATGCCCAGGGTGGGAGGGTGTCTGGGGGTAGATGCCTCAGGGGGAGGGTGTCTGGGTGTAGATGCCTCAGGTGGGAGGGTGTATGGGGTAGATGCCTCATGGTGGAAGAGTGTCTAGGGGTAGATACCTCAGGGGGGAGGGTTGTCTGGGGGTAGATGCCTCAGGGGGGGCGAGGGTGTCTGGGGTGTAGATGCCGCAGGGGGGAGGGGTCTGGGGGTAGATGCCTCAGGGTGGGATGGTTGTCTGGGGGTAGATGCCGCAGGGGGGAGGGTGTTCTGGAGGTAGATGCCTCAGGGTGGGGTGGTGTCTGGGGGTAGATGCCTCAGGGTGGGAGGGTTGTGTCTAGGGGTAGATGCCCCAGGGTGGGAGGGTTTGTCTGGGGTAAATGCCTCAGGGGGAGGGTGTCTGGGGGTAGATGCCTCAGGGTGGGAGGGTGCGGGGGGTAGATGCCTCAGGGGGGAGGGTGTCTGGGGGTAGATTGCCTCCAGGGGGGAGGGTTGTCTGGGTGTAGATGCTCAGGGTGGGAGGGTGTCTGGGGGTAGATGCTCATGGTGGGAGGGTGTCTGGGGTAGATACCTCAGGGGGAAGGTGTCTGGGGGTAGATGCCTCAGGGGGGAGGGTTGTCTGGGGGAAGATGCCCAGCATGGGAGGGTGTTGGGGTAGATGCCTGGGTGGGATGGTGTCGGGGGTAGATTCCGCAGGGGTGAGGTGTCTGGGGTAGATGCCTCAGGGGGTAGGGTGTCTGGGGGTAGATGCCGCAGGGGGGAGGGTGTCTGGGGGTAGATGCCTCAGGGTGGGAGGGTGTCTGGGGGGTAGATGCCCCAGGGTGGGAGAGTGTCTGGGGGTAGATGCCTCAGGGGGGAGGGTGTCTGGGTGTAGATGCCTCAGGGTGGAGGTGTTTGGGGGTAGATGCCTCATGGTGGAAGAGTGTCTGGGGTAGATACCTCAGGGGGGGAGGGTGTCTGGGGTAAGATGCTCAGGGGGGAGGGTGTCTGGGGAAGATGCCCCAGCATGGAGGGTGATTGGGGGTAGATGCCTCAGGGGGGGAGGTGTTCTGGGGGGGTAGATGCCTCAGGGGAGAGGGTTTGTCTGGGGGTAGATGCCTCAAGGGGAGGGGTGTCTGGGGGGTAGATGCTTCAGGGGGGAGGGTGTCTGGGGGTGGATGCCTCAGGGGGGGAGGGTTGTCTGGGGGTAGATGCCTCAGGGGGGGAGGGTGTCTAGGGTGTAGATGCCTCAGGGGGGGAGGGTTGTCTGGGGGTAGAGCCTCAGGGGGGAGGGTGTCTGGGGGTAGATCCCTCAGGGTGGGGGGTGTCTGGGGGTTAGATGCCTCAGGTGGGACGGTGTCTGGGGGTAGATGCCTCAGGGTGGGGAGGGGTTGGCTGGGGGGTAGATGCCTCAGGAGGGGGTGTCTGGGGGTAGATGCCTCAGGGGAGGGTTGTCTGGGGGTAGATGCTCAGAGGGTGAGGGTGTCTGGGGGTAGATGCCTCAGGGTGGGAGTGTGTCTGGGGGTAGATGCCTCAGGGGGGAGGGTTGTCTGGGGTAGATGCCTCAGGGGGAGTGTGTCTGGGGGTATATGCCTCAGGGGGAGGGTGTTCTGGTGGTAGATGCCTCAGGGTGGGGGGGTGGGGGGTAGATGCCTCAGGGTGGGGGGTGTCGGAGGGGTAGATGCCTCAGGGTGGGAGGGTGTCTGGGGGTAGATGCTTTAGGGGGGAGGGTGTCTGGGGGTAGATGCCTCAGGGGGGGGAAATGGTTGTCTGGGGGTAGATGCCTCAGGTGGGGGGTGTCTGGGGGAGATGCCTCAGGGGGGGAGGGGTGTCTGGGGTAGGATGCCTCAGGGGGGGGAGAGTGTCTGGTTGTTGTGGAGCCCTCAGGGGGGAGGGTGTCTGGGTGTAGATGCCTCAGGGGGAGGGTGTCTGGGGGGTAGATGCCTCAGGGGGGAGGGTGTCTGGGGGTAGATGCCTCAGGGGGAGGGTGTCTGGGGGTAGATGACTCAGGGGGAGGGTGTCTGGGGTTAGATGCCTCAGGGGGGACGGTGTCTGGGGTAGATGCCTCAGGGGGGAGGGTTTTGTCTGGGGTAGATGTCTCAGGGAGGGAGTGTGTCTGGGGGTAGATGCCTCAGGGGGAGTGTGTCTGGGGTAGATGCCTCAGGGGGGAGGGTGTCTGGGGTAGATGCCTCAGGGGGGGGGTGTGTCTGGGAGTTGATTGCCTCAGGGGGGGGGAGGGTGTCTGGGGTAGTTGCCTCAGGGGGGAGGGTGTCTGGGGTAGTTGCCTCAGGGGGGAGGGTGTCTGGGGGTAGATGCTCAGGGGGGGAGGGTGGTCTGGGGGTAGATGCCTCAGTGGGGAGGGTGTCTGGGGGTAGATGACTCAGGGTGGGAGGGTGTCTGGGGATAGATGCTCAGGGGGGAGGGTTGTCGGGGTAGATGCCTCAGGGGGGAGGGTGTCTTGGGGTAGATGTCTCAGGGGAGGGAGTGTGTCTGGGGTTACATGCCTCAGGGGGGGAGTGTGTCTGGGGGTATATGCCTCAGGGGGAGGGGTCTGGTGGGTAGATGCCTCACGAGGGAGGGTGTATGGGGTAGATGCCTCAGGTGGGAGGGTGTCTGGGGTAGATGACTTCAGGGTAAGGGGTTGTCTGGGGGTAGATGCCTCAGGAAGAGAGGGTGTCTGGGGGTAGATGCCTCAGGGGGGGGAGGGTGTCTGGGGGTAGATGCCTCAGGAGGGGGGGTGTCTGGGGGTAGATGCCTCAGGGTGGGAGGGT
>WNGS01138310.1:0-15986 GCA_020271785.1 Procambarus virginalis
GGAGTCGTTCTCAGGAAGCATATCAACGTCGTGGAAGGCGTAGCAGTCCCAGGGGCCCTCCTTGCGGGCCTCCAGGAACCCCACGTTCAGCAAGCGGGCCGATTAAAAAGGTCCGTACCTATCACACAGGAAACTGACTGAGCGAGATCAATAAATATTAAATTCACACAACACTGGGACCATATTAATCAATGTTAACTCTTGTCAGTGATGATAAATGTAATCCAATGGTCAGGGAGACAGTGACAAGTAATGAAGTCAATTTGCTATAAACGTCAGTTGTCAGCTCACAGTACATAAAAAAAGAACAAAAAATAGCGTGATGATCTATTGGAAAATATTTGGAATAGACAATTTAGAAACCCTGAACACGTTTTCGAAAATTTCAAGTTGCTAGAATTCATAACGTTGATGCATTACTTAGAATTGGACATTTATTTAATTATATTTGTATATTTATGTATATTGTGACGGTAATCGAGTGGAAATGGTGGTCGGCAGTCTTCCAACTAGCAGTTGTCATTGCTGGGCCACATATAATATAAAAAAAGAAAAGGAAAAAAAAAGAGAAAAAAAAAAGAATGACTGCGTGATTTGGTAATCTGTGGTAAGGTGTAAAGACGAAAAGCAATAATAAAAAATATGGATTTTAATAACAATAAGAAAACACAAATTGAAATAAATGCAAAAACTTGGCTTACTGGCAAAAACAATAAACAATATAAACATGAAAATAGATTACGTTAATGGGGAGGAGAATTGATATACAAAAGTAAGCAAAATATGAATGCTGGAATATATGCACTAACTATGAACCTCTACTTGACCACACAGAGTGAGTCACTTAGGAGTTCACAGCTTGCGAGCACACAATATTCTGGCTGGCAGAAACGTAAGGGACTCCAACAATAACTGGTGAGGTCTTGTGATTGGCGGGGAGCCGGAGTGGAGTGTTGGTTGGCGGCCAATGAGGAAGCTGGATGGTCGCAGTCGCTAGTTAGGCCGTTGCAGGGTTCGGCGCGTCGACCAGGTGCAGCAGTGGGGGGGAAGGAGGGAGTTGCTGGTACGTGTGGCGAGCTTATAATACGTTTAGCCACTACAAAACGTATCATGTACGTTGATGAGGACAGGAGTGATTCACAGAAATGGCAGGCTAAATCTCTGATAAGAGATTATCGTCACAACTCTCCCCGAAGCCTGCCGTTCGGGTGAATCACGTCCCATGGAGGTAGAGTGAGAGGTGGAGCTGCCTCCACCTCATGCACTCTGGAGAGGGCATCAGCGATGATGTTGTCAGGCCCCTTGATGTAGCAGATCTTAAGTTGAAGCCTTGAAGATATAAAGCCCATCGCAGCAGACGTTGGTTATTAAATTGGGCTGATGTAAAAAATCTCAGAGGGTGTGGTCCGAATAGATGGTAGTGGACCTAGCACCGTGCAGATATGGTGCAAAGTGTTGTAAGCTCAGGACGATGGACAGGAGTTCCTTCTCTAGTACTGTAGTTCTTCTGATGAGGCTTCAACTTGTAACTGTAGTAGCTGACAGGTAGAACCTCCTCGCCTCGCTGCTGCATTAAGACACTTCCGATGCCGGTACCACTGGCGTCGACATGGAGGATGAAAGGCTTCTTGATCTGGTGTAGTAGCCCTTTAGTAGGTCTACCTGAGACAGGTAGCGGGCATTACCAATGGCATCCAAAATGTCGTCTACTCTGGGTATTGGGTAGGCGTCCTTCACTGTGACCTGGTTCAACTTCCTATAATCCGTACACAGACGGATTTTGCCGTGAGGTTGGGTACCAGGATGCATGGTGAGGCCCGGGGGACTCACAGGGGCTAGCCAGTCCATGGTCCAAGAGATACTGTACCTCAGCCCGCATGACTTCCGTTTTGCTCGGGCTGATTCGGTAGAATGGTTGGCGAATCGGCTGGGTGTCAGGTAGCAGTTGGATGTCGTGCCGAGTCACAGTACACTCTTGGGGGTCATCTCGAAACAACTCTTGATATTCTCTGACGAGTTTGATTAGTGGAGCACTATTATCGTCCTGAAAATGATGTTGAAGGTTAGTAAGGATTTCCGAGTTAGAGAGCGCTGGCTCAGTGTCAGTGCTCTCGGAAGGAGAAGCAGGGAAGGTCTCACTGTGGCTGTATGGACCTGTAAATGAGGTGAAATTGGTTAACACAGTGGGAGGAACCCATGGTAGGGCTTGAGTAAATTAATGTGGCACAGCTGGGTCTTCCGCCGCCTATCGGGTGTCTCGAGAACGTAGTTGAAGTTGTTCCGGCACTCCTTAACACGGTAGGGTCCTGAGAACCTGTTCTGTAAAGGAGAACCTGGGATAGGGAAATAGGCAAGCACTAAGTCTCCTGGTGTAAACTTCCTTACTTTACAGTGCCGGTCGTAACGAGTCTTCATCCTCTCCTGGGCTTCTGTAGGTTGTTGCTAGCAAAGGAATGGACCCTCTCTAGAATGTGTCGGAGATTTTGGAGATACTGGGGCACACTCTGATGCTCACTGAAGGTGTCATCACGTAGAGAATCCTTGAAAGCCTTGAGAGGTGTACGGCACTTACGTCCGTAGAGCATCTCATAAGGAGATACTCCTAGTGACTCGTTGGGAAGACTTCTGAAAATACACATATTAGATCAATTTGCCTATCCCAATCCTTTGAGGTCTCATTACAGAACTTTTTTAAGAGTGCCTTGATGGTTTGATGACTACGCTCGAGAGAACCCTGTGAAGCAGGATGATAGGGGCTGGACAGTACCTGTTTGATGTTGAACTCCTCCAGAGTCCGTTTGAAGAGATCACTGGTGAAGTTGGTACCACAGTCGCTCTGAATCTCCCTCGGAAATCCATACTGGGTGAAGATTTTCAGTAGATTCTTCACCACTGTAGCAGCTGTAATATTTTTTACTGGAACTGCTATCGGAAATCTGGTGGTAGGACACAGGATGGTTAAGATATATGAGTTGCCTGCACTGGTCCGAGGCAAAGGACCAACGCAGTCGATAATGAGCTTGTGGAACGGTTCCTCAGGCACCTGGATGGGTATCAGGGGTGCTCTGGGAATGGAAACGTTCGGTTTCCCGGCTAACTGACACACGTGGCATAATTTGACATGAGATTTGACGTCGTTTACCATACCTGGCCAGTAGTAGTCTTGTCGAATTCCATGGTAAGTCTTGTTGAACCCATAGTGTGACAAAGCGCCGTGGGCCAGGTGTAGAATCGTGGGCCGCAGGCTGGTGGGAATCACTAGTTGTTCAACATTTGCCCAATCGTCCTCGTCCTTCAGTTTACTGGGTCTATACCTGCGATAGAGTATTTCGTTCTCCATAAAGAACCCAGGAACACTGTCGGATTGGGTTTCAGCCTGAAAGAATAATGGTGTCAATGTAAGATCATCTCTCTGTAACTTACGGAACTCCATCGTGGTCAGGTTAGGGGGTAGTTTCGAAGGGTCCTGAGGGACAGCGGTAGCAGTAGAGTCGGCTGGCTGTGGACGTGCAGCTTGAGCACGGGTGGTCACCATAACAGGAGGAGAACCTTCATCACTCTCTTGAACCTTTACTGGGAAATGTTCAAAAATCGGGTTATCCACCACAGAGTTGCTTACCTGGATATGTCCTTGATGATCAGGTTGTTTGGTTGTTGGTCTTCTGCCAAGTCGTTGCCCAGGAGAAGTTGCACTCCAGGCATGGGAAAAGGCTTTTCCCTGACGGCGACTTGGACTTCACCGGTCACGAAGGGACAATCCAGGTAAACTCGGGCAAGTGGATAAGGAGTTGTAGCAGTAAGGTCAGTGATGAACACAGTCTCTCCTGTGTAGGCGACGTTGGGCACAGCCGATTTCAAAACGATCGATTGTAGAGCCGCTGTGTCCCTTAGGATCTTAAGTCCGAAACGTCCCTCTGAATCTGAACCACGGGTAGAGATAGTTCCTGGATAGAGATGCTTGGTAAAGAGAGAGAGATCATTAGCATGAACACCAACATTCATTACAGGCTTACCGGACTTAGGGTGAGTAGTTTTAGACTTAGGGGGTTCGACATTACCTTTAGATTGGGACTTACTACATTTGTCAATGGAGTGTCCATATAATCTACAATACCTGCAGTACAGTTGAGAGGTACCTTGATCTGGGCTCGCTTTCTCGTAACTGTACCAAGACTTTCTGGTAGGATCTGGAGTCAGCCGGTGGATGAGGCTGTAAGTGTCAGCTGACTTCGCACACTTCACTAATTCCGTCTCTTCCTTGTCTGCTAAGTATAGGCGGACAGGAGGAGGTACACGTCTCAAAAATTCTTCAACCAGTATGAGGTTGACAAGTTCTGAAAAAGTAGAGACATGTGCTGCCTCCAGCCATTTCATGAAATATCTTCGTTTGGTGTTAGCAAATTCTAAGAAGGTGGTGGTACTTGCCTTGACGTAGTCACGAAACTTTCGTCGATAGCTTTCGGTGGAGAGAAGGTAGGCGTCCAACACAGCTTGTTTCAGGGTGGTGTAGTCGTTTTCCGAAGCCAAAGTGCTGAGTGTGACTGCTGCTCTACCTGTTAAATGTACTCTGAGAAGGGTAGCCCATTGGTCGTCAGGCCAATTAAGTTGAACAGCAAGGGTCTCAAAAGTGGTAAAGAACACATCAACCTCCGTTTCGAGGAACGGGGGCATTAACTTACTTGCATGGGAGATATTGAAACTGGGAGGAAGACTAGCTGCCGCTTGTTGGAGTTGAGCTTGGTGTGCAGCGTCCCTCGTGAGTTCTCGGTCACGACAGTTTAGAGCTGCTTCTGCCTGTCGTTGGTCGTGTTCGCGTTGTATCTCGAGTCGCTGTTTGTATAAGGCCAACTCACGTTCTTGCTGTCCTTGGAGGAGTAGGGGCCTCCCTTTCACTTTCTTCCTTCCGGATGGCAGCTTCTTCCTTCTGAGGGCAGCTTCACGCTCTCTGATTGCAGCTGCTTCTTGTTGTTGCTGTAGCTCGATCTTGGCAAGTTCCAATTTGAGCTTTATCGCTCTCAAGTCATCTTTATCTGAAATAATGTGCTGTTCATGGGTAGAAGAATCTATAATATCTTCATCAGCAAGGTGATCCAGTATCATATTATTAATGGTAAATTTGTTGGCTCCATCAGGAACTTCTAAGTGATACTCATGTGCAAGAGTTAACAAATCGACCCTCTTAGCGTGACGTAAGGTCCCTATTTCACTTTCTGGATCTGCTTTGAAAACTTGTAAGCGGAACATGGTGAAAATATAGCAAAACAAAGGATATGAATATAGTGAGAATGTGGCGAGTGTCAGAAACAGGAAACGTGGCAACTGATACCTATCCTGTGGGGAATTATTAATAATTAAAGTAAATTCAAGATGGTAAATGAATAAGGTCGCAGGAAATCTTGTACCTGGTACTCACTATGGGAGGATAAAGGCAAGAAAATCCTACTAATTAGTGAAAACTAATTTTAAAATACAAGTGAAACACTAAATGGCTTCAAAATAAATGAGGTAGTCCAAAAAATGTAGTCATACCTTGCCAAGTCACTATAGAACATAAGCAATGGTACCCACTGAAATTGAATATGGTATTTACAGAATTAGCGAACTTTTGTGCTCAAAAGAAAGAACGCCAATTCCCTACCTTAAGTAAATACCATCAGTCTGACCGACGAGTAGGGGTGCGAGTGTCAACTGGTGACGAGAACTATCGGCGAGGTCCCAATTCGCCAATAATAGTTCGTGCTAGAGGATCTAAAGCCCTCTTTTTCCTCCTAGAGTCGGATTGCAGGACTTGGGTGCTATTGACCCGGAGACAGACCACAGTACCAGGGTACCTATGTGATAATCTGTCAAAAAGTGAGAAATATTGGGGGACAAAGATGTTAAACACGGAGGATAACACGGAAGGGGGAGACGACCAATTAAGAGTATGACTGCGGCCTACAGTCACCACGTAATCCAAAGTTGTCTCACTCTCACCATATGCTATTCCCGTAATGTACAATATACACAGCACCATATAAAATAAAGAATGATTAATGTGAATAATGGAAGCAAGGGAAATAAGAGCCAAGTGCGCTTACCACAATTACCAAACCTGAGTGAAGCTCCGTGGACAGATCTCTATTTAATAGTGACTCCGTGGACAGAACTCCATTTATAGTAGCTCCGTGGACAGGCCCCATTTATATGGACTCCGTGGACAGGCCCCCATTTATATGTGACGGTAATCGAGTTGGAAATGGTGGTCGGCAGTCTTCCAACTAGCAGTTGTCATTGCTGGGCCACATATAATATAAAAAAAGAAAAGGAAAAAAAAAGAAAAAAAAAGAATGACTGCGTGATTTGGTAATCTGTGGTAAGGTTGTAAAGACGAAAAGCAATAATAAAAAATATGGATTTTAATAACAATAAGAAAACACAAATTGAAATAAATGCAAAAACTTGGCTTACTGGCAAAAACAATAAACAATATAAACATGAAAATAGATTACGTTAATGGGGAGGAGAATTGATATACAAAAGTAAGTAAAATATGAATGCTGGAATATATGCACTAACTATGAACCTCTACTGACCACACAGAGTGAGTCACTTAGGAGTTCACAGCTTGCGAGCACACAATATTCCGGCTGTCAGAAACGTTAGGGAGTCCAACTTAACTTGTGAGGTATTGTGTGCTCGCAAGCTGTGAACTCCTAAGTGACTCACTCTGTGTGGTCAAGTAGAGGTTCATAGTTAGTGCATATATTCCAGCATTCATATTTTACTTACTTTTGTATGTCAATTCTCCTCCCCATTAACGTAATCTATTTTCATGTTTATATTGTTTATTGTTTTTGCCAGTAAGCCAAGTTTTTGCATTTATTTCAATTTGTGTTTTCTTATTGTTATTAAAATCCATATTTTTTATTATTGCTTTTCGTCTTTACAACCTTACCACAGATTACCAAATCACGCAGTCATTCTTTTTTTTCTCTTTTTTTTCCTTTTCTTTTTTTTATTATATGTGGCCCAGCACTGACAACTGCTAGTTGGAAGACTGCCGACCACCATTTCCAACTCGTTACCGTCACATATAAATGGGGGCCTGTCCACGGAGCCACTATAAATGGAGTTCTGTCCACGGAGTCACTATTAAATAGAGATCTGTCCACGGAGCTTCACTCAGGTTTGGTAATTGTGGTAAGCGCACTTGGCTCTTATTTCCCTTGCTTCCATTATTCACATTAATCATTCTTTATTTTATATGGTGCTGTGTATATTGTACATTACGGGAATAGCATATGGTGAGAGTGAGACAACTTTGGATTACGTGGTGACTGTAGGCCGCAGTCATACTCTTAATTGGTCGTCTCCCCCTTCCGTGTTATCCTCCGTGTTTAACATCTTTGTCCCCCAATATTTCTCACTTTTTGACAGATTATCACATAGGTACCCTGGTACTGTGGTCTGTCTCCGGGTCAATAGCACCCAAGTCCTGCAATCCGACTCTAGGAGGAAAAAGAGGGCTTTAGATCCTCTAGCACGAACTATTATTGGCGAATTGGGACCTCGCCGATAGTTCTCGTCACCAGTTGACACTCGCACCCCTACTCGTCGGTCAGACTGATGGTATTTACTTAAGGTAGGGAATTGGCGTTCTTTCTTTTGAGCACAAAAGTTCGCTAATTCTGTAAATACCATATTCAATTTCAGTGGGTACCATTGCTTATGTTCTATAGTGACTTGGCAAGGTATGACTACATTTTTTGGACTACCTCATTTATTTTGAAGCCATTTAGTGTTTCACTTGTATTTTAAAATTAGTTTTCACTAATTAGTAGGATTTTCTTGCCTTTATCCTCCCATAGTGAGTACCAGGTACAAGATTTCCTGCGACCTTATTCATTTACCATCTTGAATTTACTTTAATTATTAATAATTCCCCACAGGATAGGTATCAGTTGCCACGTTTCCTGTTTCTGACACTCGCCACATTCTCACTATATTCATATCCTTTGTTTTGCTATATTTTCACCATGTTCCGCTTACAAGTTTTCAAAGCAGATCCAGAAAGTGAAATAGGGACCTTACGTCACGCTAAGAGGGTCGATTTGTTAACTCTTGCACATGAGTATCACTTAGAAGTTCCTGATGGAGCCAACAAATTTGCCATTAATAATATGATACTGGATCACCTTGCTGATGAAGGTATTATAGATTCTTCTACCCATGAACAGCACATTATTTCAGATAAAGATGACTTGAGAGCGATAAAGCTCAAATTGGAACTTGCCAAGATCGAGCTACAGCAACAACAAGAAGCAGCTGCAAGCAGAGAGCGTGAAGCTGCAATCAGAGAGCGAAGCTGAAGCTGCAAGGAGCGGAAGCTGCCCTGAGGAAGGAAGAAAGTGAAAGGGAGGCCCTACTCCTCAAAGGACAGCAAGAACGTGAGTTGGCCTTATACAAACAGCGACTCGAGATACAACGCGAACACGACCAACGACAGGCAGAAGCAGCTCTAAACTGTCGTGACCGAGAACTCACGAGGGACGCTGCACACCAAGCTCAACTCCAACAAGCGGCAGCTAGTCTTCCTCCCAGTTTCAATATCTCCCATGCAAGTAAGTTAATGCCCCCGTTCCTCGAAACGGAGGTTGATGTGTTCTTTACCACTTTTGAGACCCTTGCTGTTCAACTTAATTGGCCTGACGACCAATGGGCTACCCTTCTCAGAGTACATTTAACAGGTAGAGCAGCAGTCACACTCAGCACTTTGGCTTCGGAAAACGACTACACCACCCTGAAACAAGCTGTGTTGGACGCCTACCTTCTCTCCACCGAAAGCTATCGACGAAAGTTTCGTGACTACGTCAAGGCAAGTACCACCACCTTCTTAGAATTTGCTAACACCAAACGAAGATATTTCATGAAATGGCTGGAGGCAGCACATGTCTCTACTTTTTCAGAACTTGTCAACCTCATACTGGTTGAAGAATTTTTGAGACGTGTACCTCCTCCTGTCCGCCTATACTTAGCAGACAAGGAAGAGACGGAATTAGTGAAGTGTGCGAAGTCAGCTGACACTTACAGCCTCATCCACCGGCTGACTCCAGATCCTACCAGAAAGTCTTGGTACAGTTACGAGAAAGCGAGCCCAGATCAAGGTACCTCTCAACTGTACTGCAGGTATTGTAGATTATATGGACACTCCATTGACAAATGTAGCAAGTCCCAATCTAAAGGTAATGTCGAACCCCCTAAGTCTAAAACTACTCACCCTAAGTCCGGTAAGCCTGTAATGAATGTTGGTGTTCATGCTAATGATCTCTCTCTCTTTACCAAGCATCTCTATCCAGGAACTATCTCTACCCGTGGTTCAGATTCAGAGGGACGTTTCGGACTTAAGATCCTAAGGGACACAGCGGCTCTACAATCGATCGTTTTGAAATCGGCTGTGCCCAACGTCGCCTACACAGGAGAGACTGTGTTCATCACTGACCTTACTGCTACAACTCCTTATCCACTTGCCCGAGTTTACCTGGATTGTCCCTTCGTGACCGGTGAAGTCCAAGTCGCCGTCAGGGAAAAGCCTTTTCCCATGCCTGGAGTGCAACTTCTCCTGGGCAACGACTTGGCAGAAGACCAACAACCAAACAACCTGATCATCAAGGACATATCCAAGGTAAGCAACTCTGTGGTGGATAACCCGATTTTTGAACATTTCCCAGTAAAGGTTCAAGAGAGTGATGAAGGTTCTCCTCCTGTTATGGTGACCACCCGTGCTCAAGCTGCACGTCCACAGCCAGCCGACTCTACTGCTACCGCTGTCCCTCAGGACCCTTCGAAACTACCCCCTAACCTGACCACGATGGAGTTCCGTAAGTTACAGAGAGATGATCTTACATTGACACCATTATTCTTTCAGGCTGAAACCCAATCCGACAGTGTTCCTGGGTTCTTTATGGAGAACGAAATACTCTATCGCAGGTATAGACCCAGTAAACTGAAGGACGAGGACGATTGGGCAAATGTTGAACAACTAGTGATTCCCACCAGCCTGCGGCCCACGATTCTACACCTGGCCCACGGCGCTTTGTCACACTATGGGTTCAACAAGACTTACCATGGAATTCGACAAGACTACTACTGGCCAGGTATGGTAAACGACGTCAAATCTCATGTCAAATTATGCCACGTGTGTCAGTTAGCCGGGAAACCGAACGTTTCCATTCCCAGAGCACCCCTGATACCCATCCAGGTGCCTGAGGAACCGTTCCACAAGCTCATTATCGACTGCGTTGGTCCTTTGCCTCGGACCAGTGCAGGCAACTCATATATCTTAACCATCCTGTGTCCTACCACCAGATTTCCGATAGCAGTTCCAGTAAAAAATATTACAGCTGCTACAGTGGTGAAGAATCTACTGAAAATCTTCACCCAGTATGGATTTCCGAGGGAGATTCAAAGCGACTGTGGTACCAACTTCACCAGTGATCTCTTCAAACGGACTCTGGAGGAGTTCAACATCAAACAGGTACTGTCCAGCCCCTATCATCCTGCTTCACAGGGTTCTCTCGAGCGTAGTCATCAAACCATCAAGGCACTCTTAAAAAAGTTCTGTAATGAGACCTCAAAGGATTGGGATAGGCAAATTGATCTAATTATGTGTATTTTCAGAAGTCTTCCCAACGAGTCACTAGGAGTATCTCCTTATGAGATGCTCTACGGACGTAAGTGCCGTACACCTCTCAAGGCTTTCAAGGATTCTCTACGTGATGACACCTTCAGTGAGCATCAGAGTGTGCCCCAGTATCTCCAAAATCTCCGACACATTCTAGAGAGGGTCCATTCCTTTGCTAGCAACAACCTACAGAAAGCCCAGGAGAGGATGAAGACTCGTTACGACCGGCACTGTAAAGTAAGGAAGTTTACACCAGGAGACTTAGTGCTTGCCTATTTCCCTATCCCAGGTTCTCCTTTACAGAACAGGTTCTCAGGACCCTACCGTGTTAAGGAGTGCCGGAACAACTTCAACTACGTTCTCGAGACACCCGATAGGCGGCGGAAGACCCAGCTGTGCCACATTAATTTACTCAAGCCCTACCATGGGGTTCCTCCCACTGTGTTAACCAATTTCACCTCATTTACAGGTCCATACAGCCACAGTGAGACCTTCCCTGCTTCTCCTTCCGAGAGCACTGACACTGAGCCAGCGCTCTCTAACTCGGAAATCCTTACTAACCTTCAACATCATTTTCAGGACGATAATAGTGCTCCACTAATCAAACTCGTCAGAGAATATCAAGAGTTGTTTCGAGATGACCCCCAAGAGTGTACTGTGACTCGGCACGACATCCAACTGCTACCTGACACCCAGCCGATTCGCCAACCATTCTACCGAATCAGCCCGAGCAAAACGGAAGTCATGCGGGCTGAGGTACAGTATCTCTTGGACCATGGACTGGCTACCCCCTGTGAGTCCCCCTGGGCCTCACCATGCATCCTGGTACCCAAACCTCACGGCAAAATCCGTCTGTGTACGGATTATAGGAAGTTGAACCAGGTCACAGTGAAGGACGCCTACCCAATACCCAGAGTAGACGACATTTTGGATGCCATTGGTAATGCCCGCTACCTGTCTCAGGTAGACCTACTAAAGGGCTACTACCAGGTGAGTTTAACGGAGCGAGCTAAGGTACTGTCCGCCTTTATAACCCCCTTTGGTCTCTACAGGTACCATCGCCTTCCCTTTGGACTCTGCAATGCCCCAGCCACCTTTCAGAGAGCTGTCAACCGCGTCATCCAGGGCTTGGAAAACACCTATGCCTATCTGGACGACATTGTGATAGCATCCAACACCTGGAGCGAACACCTGCTCCAGCTACAACGATTGTTCTACAAGCTCCTGAAAGCCGGCCTCACCATCAATTTGGGCAAGTCCACCTTCGCGAAAGGTAAAGTGCGGTACCTGGGTCATGTTATAGGGAGTGGCAACCTGGCTCCGTTAAACATTCACATTCGAGCAATCCAACAGTATCCACAGCCTACTACCAGGAAGCAGCTCCTGCGCTTCCTTGGTCTTGCTTCCTATTACCGTAGGTTTGTGAAGAATTTTAGCACTGTTGCAACCCCATTAATCACCTTAACCAGTCCCAAGCAACGGTATAATTGGACCAGAGAGCAAACCGTTGCATTCGAACAACTCAAATTCCTCCTCTGTTCTAATCCCATTCTCGCCTCACCAGATATCAAGAAGCCTTTCATCCTCCATGTCGACGCCAGTGGTACCGGCATCGGAAGTGTCTTAATGCAGCAGCGAGGCGAGGAGGTTCTACCTGTCAGCTACTACAGTTACAAGTTGAAGCCTCATCAGAAGAACTACAGTACTATAGAGAAGGAACTCCTGTCCATCGTCCTGAGCTTACAACACTTTGCACCATATCTGCACGGTGCTAGGTCCACTACCATCTATTCGGACCACAACCCTCTGAGATTTTTACATCAAGCCCAATTTAATAACCAACGTCTGCTGCGATGGGCTTTATATCTTCAAGGCTTCAACTTAAAGATCTGCTACATCAAGGGGCCTGACAACATCATCGCTGATGCCCTCTCCAGAGTGCATGAGGTAGAGGCAGCTCCACCTCCCACTCTACCTCCAGTGGACGTGATTCACCCGAAACGGCAGGCTTCGGGGGAGAGTTGTGACGATAATCTCTTATCAGAGATTTAGCCTGCCATTTCTGCGAATCACTCCTGTCCTCATCAACATACAAGATACGTTTTGTAGTGGCTAAACGTATTATAAGCTCGCCACACGTACCAGCAACTCCCTCCTTCCCCCCCACTGCTGCACCTGGTCGACGCGCCGAACCCTGCAACGGCCTAACTAGCGACTGCGACCATCCAGCTTCCTCATTGGCCGCCAACCAACACTCCACTCCGGCTCCCCGCCAATCACAAGACCTCACCAGTTATTGTTGGAGTCCCTTACGTTTCTGCCAGCCAGAATATTGTGTGCTCGCAAGCTGTGAACTCCTAAGTGACTCACTCTGTGTGGTCAAGTAGAGGTTCATAGTTAGTGCATATATTCCAGCATTCATATTTTACTTACTTTTGTATATCAATTCTCCTCCCCATTAACGTAATCTATTTTCATGTTTATATTGTTTATTGTTTTTGCCAGTAAGCCAAGTTTTGCATTTATTTCAATTTGTGTTTTCTTATTGTTATTAAAATCCATATTTTTTATTATTGCTTTTCGTCTTTACAACCTTACCACAGATTACCAAATCACGCAGTCATTCTTTTTTTTCTCTTTTTTTTCCTTTTCTTTTTTTTATATATTATATGTGGCCCAGCACTGACAACTGCTAGTTGGAAGACTGCCGACCACCATTTCCAACTCGTTACCGTCACAATATATATATATATATATATATATATATATATATATATATATATATATATATATATATATATATATATATATGTCGTACCTAGTAGCCAGAACGCACTTCTCAGCCTACTATGCAAGGCCCGATTTGCCTAATAAGCCAAGTTTTCATGACTTAATGCTTTTACGACAACCTAACCTACCTAACCTAACCTAACCTAACTTTTTTGGCTACATAACCTAACCTAAGCAATAAAGATAGGTTAGGTTAGGTTAGGTAGGGTTGGTTAGGTTCGGTCATATATCTACGTTAATTTTAACTCCAATAAAAAAAATTGACCTCGTACGTAATGAAATGAGTAGCTTTATCATTTCATAGAAAAAAATTAGAGAAAATATATTAATTCAGAAAACTTGGCTTATTAGGCAAATCGGGCCTTGCATAGTAGGCCAAAAAGTGAGTTCTGGCTACTAGGTACGACATATATATATATATATATATATATATATATATATATATATATATATATATATATATATATATCATTGATAATAAGAGAAGAGCGCTGGTAGCCGGCTGCCACACGGAGCAGGGCCCGCTCGTGCTTGAAGCTCCGTCGCTACACTGAGAATTTCACATTCCTGAGAAAGTCTCAACACTTTCAAGGAGGAAACTCGTGGGGAAATTTGAAGCTTACTTTAAGCTTGTGTATATGGCAGGAGCGTCGGCGACCACTTTCACAAAACATCAGACTCTCAGGAGTCACTGGGGAGGAAAATCAGGATCTTGAATTGAAACTGTAGAGGCATGCTCTTGTGAGGAATATTTCTGGTGGAGATGGTTCTTGCCGACGTGGTATTGACAGACATGAACCTTCTTAATGTTCACAGTTTTCAAGGCATTGTTTTGTACATGACCGTAATAACCAGGGGCCAGAGTCACGAAGCAGTTACGCAAGCACTTACGAACCAGGGGCCAGATTCACAAAGCAGTTACGCAAGTACTTACGAACGTGTACATCTTTACTCAATCTTTGACGGCTTTGGTTACATTTATTAAACAGTTTACAAGCATGAAAACTTGCCAATCACTGTTGTTATTGTTATAAACAGCCGCCTGGTGCTTCGGAGCTCATTAACTGTTTAATAATTGTAAACAAAACCGCCAAATATTGTGAATAGAAGTACAGGTTCGTAAGCGCTTGCGTAACTGCTTCGTGAATCTGGCCCAGAAGGGTTAACAGTGTGCCATCTACTGTTGTTCGTCAGTTTGTTCAATCCGTTCACAAAGAATTTATTCACTGAGTGGTGAACACTTCATGTTACTGTGTGTACACTAAGAGTTCTCTTTAGTGGTGGACTATGTTCATGACTCCTGTATCTTGTGGCAGTATTAGTAGTGTGGCAGTATTAGTAGTGTGGCAGTATTAGTAGTGTGGCAGTATTAGTAGTGTGGCAGTATTAGTAGTGTGGTAGTATTAGTAGTGTGGTAGTATTAGTAGTGTGGCAGTATTAGTAGTGTGGTTGTATTAGTAGTGTGGTAGTATTAGTAGTGTGGTAGTATTAGTAGTGTGGTTGTATTAGTAGTGTGGCAGTATTAGTAGTGTGGCAGTATTAGTAGTGTGGTAGTATTAGTAGTGTGGTTGTATTAGTAGTGTGGCAGTATTAGTAGTGTGGTTGTATTAGTAGTGTGGTAGTATTAGTAGTGTGGCAGTATTAGTAGTGTGGTAGTATTAGTAGTGTGGTAGTATTAGTAGTGTGGCAGTATTAGTAGTGTGGCAGTATTAGTAGTGTGGCAGTATTAGTAGTGTGGTAGTATTAGTAGTGTGGTAGTATTAGTAGTGTGGTAGTATTAGTAGTGTGGTAGTATTAGTAGTGTGGTAGTATTAGTAGTGTGGCAGTATTAGTAGTGTGGTAGTATTAGTAGTGTGGCAGTATTAGTAGTGTGGCAGTATTAGTAGTGTGGCAGTATTAGTAGTGTGGTTGTATTAGTAGTGTGGCAGTATTAGTAGTGTGGTTGTATTAGTAGTGTGGTAGTATTAGTAGTGTGGCAGTATTAGTAGTGTGGCAGTATTAATAATGAGGTAGTATTAGTAGTGTGGTAGTATTAGTAGTGTGGCAGTATTAGTAGTGTGGTAGTATTAGTAGTGTGGTAGTATAGTAGTGTGGTTGTATTAGTAGTGTGGTTGTATTAGTAGTGTGGCAGTATTAATAATGAGGTAGTATTAGTAGTGTGGCAGTATTAGTAGTGAGGTAGTATTAGTAGTGTGGTAGTATAGTAGTGTGGTAGTATTAGTAGTGTGGTTGTATTAGTAGTGTGGTAGTATTAGTAGTGTGGCAGTATTAGTAGTGTGGTAGTATTAGTAGTGTGGCAGTATTAGTAGTGTTGCAGTATTAGTAGTGTGGTTGTATTAGTAGTGTGGTAGTATTAGTAGTGTGGTAGTATTAGTAGTGTGGTTGTATTAGTAGTGTGGCAGTATTAGTAGTGTGCAGTATTAGTAGTGTGGCAGTATTAATAATGAGGTAGTATTAGTAGTGTGGTAGTATTAGTAGTGTGGCAGTATATAGTAGTGTGGTAGTATTAGTAGTGTGGCAGTATTAGTAGTGT
>WNGS01138315.1:0-15660 GCA_020271785.1 Procambarus virginalis
TATATATATATATATATATATATATATATATATATTATATCTATATATATATATATATATATATCTATATATATGTTATTGCATTCAATGCTGATTTGCCTTATATGTGTTTATAGGTATATATATATGTATACATCTCTTGATGGTAGTGTAACATTATATTGTAAGACTTAATCTACTTGAGGAGGTTGATAATAATAGGTAATACCAAGAGATAGGATACCACTTAGCAAGCTGAGGATAGAGTTCTGATGGTGTTGGAGTGCAACCTTATTATAATGGTACAGAGTATAGGACTCATCATTATTATTATATGTATGCGTGTATTGTATATGTACTTCATCCAGTAAATGTATCCAAATTTGCTGGTGTTTGCACTTGTCCCAGTGAGGCTTCCCAGGAAATAGTAAAGAAGGAGAGAGAGAGCAAGAAACAGGAACCAATGCTGTGGACAGGGTAAGACAGAAGTCTAGTAAGACAAAGGGGATTGAGGAGGTCATATTCCATAAGGAGAGAGTGGGGAGTCACGACGGCTCGAGTGGGTGTGTGCACGTGACAACAAGGCTGCGTGTTGGAGCCGCATCCCCTAAATGTGTGATGTTGAGCCCCTCTCCAAGAGCCAGAAGTGCCTAGTGTGATCTCCTAGTGAAATATGAGCATTTGTCGAGTTGTGGGTTGGGTGGTCCGTCAGCAGTAACACCACCCAAACCACCACCGCAACAGGTGACATTTACGAGTGTCGGTACTGGGCCATATAAGTCTCCCCGGTGTGCTCCAACGACATACTTCACCAGCGTCTCTCTCGCTGTCAACACCTCCTTCATCAAGCCACCAACACCTTCCCAGCCAGGTACAGCAGCAATGTGGTATTCCTTTTATTGTTTCTTGATGTCTGTCCGTGTTAATTTCTCTTATATTAACGTAATTACGTATTGTTCCCTTTGTTTAGTGCATCCCTCATAATGAATATTTAGCACTTTAATGGCACGGTGTGGAAGAATATGTGTACTGAGTGATTTCTTCTGCGTCTCTCTCTTCCTCTGTTATGTCTCTCAAGCCTCTCTCTCTACTGCTTATGGGGCATCCGTCCTGAAACACTGCTTGTCAGGTGGTATACTCCAGAAACACTACTTCTTAAGTAGTTAACACCTCCTGATACACTTACTGAAAGGTGGTTTACTCCTCCTGATACACTTACTGAAAGGTGGTTTACTCAGCCTGATACACTGCCTGTCAGATGGTTTACTCTCCTCCTGATACACTGCCTGTCAGATGGTTTACTCCTCCTGATACACTGCCTGTCAGATGGTTTACTCCGCCTGATACACTGCCTGTCAGATGGTTTACTCCTCCTGATACACTGCCAGACAGGTGGTTTACTCCTCCTGATACACTGCCTGTCAGATGGTTTTCTCCTCCTGTTACACTGCCTGTCAGATGGTTTACTCCTCCTGATACACTGCCTGTCAGATGGTTTACTCCTCCTGATACACTGCCTGTCAGGTGTTTACTCCTCCTGATACACTGCCTGTCAGATGGTTTACTCCTCCTGATACACTGCCTGTCAGATGGTTTACTCCTCCTGATACACTGCCTGTCAGATGGTTTACTCCTCCTGATACACTGCCTGTCAGATGGTTTACTCCTCCTGATACACTGCCTGTCAGATGGTTTACTCCTCCTGATACACTGCCTGTCAGATGGTTTACTCCTCCTGATACACTGCCTGTCAGATGGTTTACTCCTCCTGATACACTGCCTGTCAGATGGTTTACTCCTCCTGATACACTGCCTGTCAGATGGTTTACTCCTCCTGATACACTGCCTGTCAGATGGTTTACTCCTCCTGTTACACTGCCTGTCAGATGGTTTACTCCTCCTGATACACTGCCTGTCAGATGGTTTACTCCGCCTGATACACTGCCTGTCAGGTGGTTTTCTCCTCCTGTTACACTGCCTTTTACGTAGTTCGCTCCTAATACACTGCATGTCACGTTGTTTACTCCTCCCGATACACTATCTCTCAGGAGACTTTCTCCTCCTGATATACTGACCGTCAGGGTGTTCTATCTTTTTGATAAACTGCCGCTGAGGTAGATGGTTTATGTTTATTGTTATACGCCTTACCAGGCGACTCACTCTTCGTGATACACTGTCAGCTGGTTTACTCTCCCTAATATACTATCTGCAAGGTTGTTTACTCTACGTGATTCTCTCTGACTGATGGTTTACTCTTCCTGTTGTATAATCTGGCAGGAGGTTTACTCTTCCTGTTGTATAATCTGGCAGGAGGTTTACTCTTCCTGATATACTATCTGACAGGAGGTTTACTCTTCCTGATATACTATCTGGCAGGAGGTTTACTCTTCCTGATATACTATCTGGCAGGAGGTTTACTCTTCCTGATATACTATCTGGCAGGAGGTTTACTCTTCCTGATATACTATCTGGCAGGAGGTTTACTCTGTTCTTAAGATTGATATCAGGATATTCATTATTCAGCAGCTTATTTTTATCAGGTTAGAAAACCATCTCGAGCTTTGAAATCAGAAGTTACGACGGAAACCTTTTTTAATACATTTGAATGCAATATTCTAATAACGTTTTGGTAATGATTACAATCTCGGGGTGACTCTTCAGCGGGTCTCAAACGTGAGGTACAGATAAAATCATTTTAAGACAATGGAGTGACTTGAACCCGCGTTTTAGTGATTCCCAGACACCTGCCTAAACCAACTCGGCCATGATGGTACAAACGTCGACCAACCTGGAACTTTATTGAAATCACTAGGAGGTTCTGGAGGCCTCGAACCGGAGACTAACCAGAGTTGGTCAACTTATGTTGGTCTAAGAATCACGAGCACGAGGGCTCAACTCACTCCATTGCCTCAAAAACTATTCCTTGATATATCATGTTGTGGGAAACTACAGTGCCTCCATAGGGTAGAGTCTTCTGTGCCCGCGCTGGACCACAGTGCTCCGCGCTGGACCAGAGTGCCCCGCGCTGGACCACAGTGCCCCGCGCTGGACCACAGTGCCCCGCGCTGGACCACAGTGCTCCGCGCTGGACCACAGTTCCCCGCGCTGGACCACAGTGCCCCGCGCGGGACCACAGTGCCCGCGCTGGACCACAGTGCCACGCGCTGGACCACAGTGCCCCGCGCTGGACCACAGTGCCCCGCGCTGGACCACAGTGCCCACGCTGGACCACAGTGCCCCGCGCTGGACCACAGTGCCCCGCGCTGGACCACAGTGCTCCGCGCTGGACCACAGTTCCCCGCGCTGGACCACAGTGCCCCGCACTGGACCACAGTGCCCCGCGCTGGACCACAGTGCCCCGCGCTGGACCACAGTGCCCCGCGCTGGACCACAGTGCCCCGCGCTGGACCACAGTGCCCCGCGCTGGACCACAGTGCCCCGCGCTGGACCACAGTGCCCCGCGCTGGACCACAGTGCCCCGCGCTGGACCACAGTGCCCCGCGCTGGACCACAGTGCCCCGCGCTGGACCACAGTGCCCCGCGCTGGACCACAGTGCCCCGCGCTGGACCACAGTGCCCCGCGCTGGACCACAGTGCTCCGCGCTGGACCACAGTGCCCCGCGCTGGACCACAGTGCCCCGCGCTGGACCACAGTGCCCCGCGCTGGACCACAGTGCCCCGCGCTGGACCACAGTGCCCCGCGCTGGACCACAGTGCCCCGCGCTGGACCACAGTGCCCCGCGCTGGACCACAGTGCTCCGCGCTGGACCACAGTGCCCCGCGCTGGACCACAGTGCCCCGCGCTGGACCACAGTGCCCCGCGCTGGACCACAGTGCCCCGCGCTGGACCACAGTGCCCCGCGCTGGACCACAGTGCCCCGCGCTGGACCACAGTGCTCCGCGCTGGACCACAGTGCCCCGCGCTGGACCACAGTGCCCCGCGCTGGACCACAGTGCCCCGCGCTGGACCACAGTGCCCCGCGCTGGACCACAGTGCCCCGCGCTGGACCACAGTGCCCCGCGCTGGACCACAGTGCCCCGCGCTGGACCACAGTGCCCCGCGCTGGACCACAGTGCCCCGCGCTGGACCACAGTGCCCCGCGCTGGACCACCGTGCCCTGCGCTGGACCACAGTGCCCCGCGCTGGACCACAGTGCCCCGCGCTGGACCACAGTGCCCCGCGCTGGACCACAGTGCCCCGCGCTGGACCACAGTGCCCCGCGCTGGACCACAGTGCCCCGCGCTGGACCACAGTGCTCGCCATAAACTGTGCAAGGTTTGAGACTTATGTTAATATAATTGGCTTGGTTACCTAAGTGTTACTGTGGTTACCTTGTGTTACCTCAGTGTTACTGTGGTTACTTTGTGTTACCTCAGTGTTACTGTGGTTACCTCAGTGTTACTGTGGTTACCTTGTGTTACCTCAGTGGTACTGTGGTTACCTTGTGTTACCTCAGTGTTACTGTGGTTACCTTGTGTTACCTCAGTGTTACTGTGGTTACTTGTGTTACCTCAGTGTTACTGTGGTTACCTTGTGTTACCCTCAGTGTTACTGTGGTTACCTTGTGTTACCTCAGTGTTACTGTGGTTACCTTGTGTTACCTCAGTGTTACTGTGGTTACCTTGTGTTACCTCAGTGTTACTGTGGTTACCTTGTGTTACCTCAGTGTTACTGTGGTTACCTTGTATTACCTCAGTGTTCATGTGGTTACCTTGTGTTACCTCAGTGTTACTGTGGTTACCTTGTGTTACCTCAGTGTTACTGTGGTTACCTTGTGTTACTGTGGTTACCTTGTGTTACCTCAGTGTTACTGTGGTTACCTTGTGTTACCTCAGTGTTACTGTGGTTACCTTGTGTTACCCCAGTGTTACTGTGGTTACCTTGTGTTACCTCAGTGTTACTGTGGTTACCTTGTGTTACCTCAGTGTTACTGTGGTTACTTTGTGTTACCTCAGTGTTACTGTGGTTACCTTGTGTTACCTCAGTGTTACTGTGGTTACCTTGTGTTACCTCAGTGTTACTGTGGTTACCTTGTGTTACCTCAGTGTTACTGTGGTTACCTTGTGTTACCTCAGTGTTACTGTGGTTACCTTGTGTTACCTCAGTGTTACTGTGGTTACCTTGTGTTACCTCAGTGTTACTGTGGTTACTTGTGTTACCTCAGTGTTACTGTGGTTACCTTGTGTTACCTCAGTGTTACTGTGGTTACCTTGTGTTACCTCAGTGTTACTGTGGTTACCTTGTGTTACTGTGGTTACCTTGTGTTACCTCAGTGTTACTGTGGTTACCTTGTGTTACCTCAGTGTTACTGTGGTTACCTTGTGTTACCNGGGTTACCTTGCGTTACCTCACTGTTACAGTGGTTACCTTGTGTTACCTCAGTGTTCGTGTGGTTACCTTGTGTTACCCCAGTGTTACTGTGGTTACCTTGTGTTACCTCAGTGTTACTGTGCTTACCATGTGTTACCTCAGTGTTACTGTGGTTACCTTGTGTTACCTCAGTGTTACTGTGGTTACCTTGTGTTACCTCAGTGTTACTGTGGTTACCTTGTGTTACCTCAGTGTTACTGTGGTTACCTTGTGTTACCCCAGTGTTACTGTGGTTACCCTGTGTTACCTCAGTGTTACTGTGGTTACCTTGTGTTACCTCAGTGTTACTGTGGTTACCTTGTGTTAACTCAGTGTTACTGTGGTTACCGTGTGTTACTGTGGTTACCTTGTGTTACCCCAGTGTTACTGTGGTTACCTTGTGTTACCTCAGTGTTACTGTGGTTACCTTGTGTTACCTCAGTGTTACTGTGGTTACCTTGTGTTACCTCAGTGTTACTGTGGTTACCTTGTGTTACCTCAGTGTTACTGTGGTTACCTTGTGTTACCTCAGTGTTACTGTGGTTACCTTGTGTTACCTCAGTGTTACTGTGGTTACCTTGTGTTACCTCAGTGTTCGTGTGGTTACCTTGTGTTACCCCAGTGTTACTGTGGTTACCTTGTGTTACCTCAGTGTTACTGTGGTTACCTTGTGTTACCTCAGTGTTACTGTGGTTACCTTGTGTTACCTCAGTGTTACTGTGGTTACCTTGTGTTACCTCAGTGTTACTGTGGTTACCTTGTGTTACCTCAGTGTTACTGTGGTTACCTTGTGTTACCCCAGTGTTACTGTGGTTACCTTGTGTTACCTCAGTGTTACTGTGGTTACCTTGTGTTACCTCAGTGATACTGTGGTTACCTTGTGTTACCTCAGTGTTACTGTGGTTACCTTGTGTTACCTCAGTGTTACTGTGGTTACCTTGTTGTAACGGGGGGGGGAAAGGAAATGATGTAATAATGAGTTGGATAAGTAGAAGAGGTAGAAGGGTAGATAGGTAGAAGTAGGAAGTAGATAGTAGAAGTAGGAAATAGAAGATAGAAAATAGAAAATGCTATGCTAGTAGAAGAAGAAATTAGAAGATAGAAAATGCTGCCACCATCCATTCTAGATCATTTACATACAAGACAAGGAATGGAACTTGTCTGTACCAAAAGATGTTATTACCATGTTTCAACTCTAGACATGTACTCATTAATTTCATGAACCAGTAACCGCAGAGACTTTCTTATCTCAACTCCAAAATCTCTAGGGAACAAAGTTAAACACAGTTTAAATAATAACTTTCAATTATATTTCACATACTGAGTATCAATAATTTAAGCAAGTATAAATGGTCAAGCTTAATAGTTCAAAGTGAGTCATCATCCAAGAATTAGAGAACCCTACAACTCGACTGCCCCTGATCATCACACAACACCTGTTTAGTGAACACGACAAAGTCCCTCAATGTTCAACTCACCAAGGGAATAGAGAGAGGGGGGGGGGTCTGTAGTTGACAGAGACTGTCCCGCCCCACCGGCTGACCGCCTGGGTGGACGGCTGGCCGCTGCTGTCTGTTCTTCAGTCTATGGCTCTGCTTCTGCTGTCCTTCTCCTCCTTTTGAATCGATAGCTCTCCGAGTATATATTGGGAACCTAGTGGCTAACTCCGCCCACAAGTTAGATAGCCTGGGGCACTCTACCAAGCCACTCCTTAAACGTCGGCATGTTTGAAGGCTACCCGGCTCAATTATAAGATTAGCGAGAGCCAGGTGAGATTCGCCTGGCTGACCTCAGGTCACTTGGTTGTCAATTAACACTTAGAGGGGTGAGATCCAGGCCAGACAAGTTGGCGTCTGTCAAATCCTAGTCTGTGACTCATATATCTCCATGTATGTATTAAATAAAAATAAACCAAACACCTTTACAGTGTTACATTGTGTTACCTCAGTGTTACTGTGGTTACCTTGTGTTAACTCAGTGTTACTGTGGTTACCTTGTGTTACTGTGGTTACCTTGTGTTACCCGAGTGTTACTGTGGTTACCTTGTGTTACCTCAGTGTTACTGTGGTTACCTTGTGTTACCTCAGTGTTACTGTGGTTACCTTGTGTTACCTCAGTGTTACTGTGGTTACCTTGTGTTACCTCAGTGTTACTGTGGTTACCTTGTGTTACCTCAGTGTTACTGTGGTTACCTTGTGTTACCCCAGTGTTACTGTGGTTACCTTGTGTTACCTCAGTGTTACTGTGGTTACCTTGTGTTACCTCAGTGTTACTGTGGTTACCTTGTGTTACCTCAGTGTTACTGTGGTTACCTTGTGTTACCTCAGTGTTACTGTGGTTACCTTGTGTTACCTCAGTGTTACTGTGGTTACCTTGTGTTACTTCAGTGTTACTGTGGTTACCTTGTGTTACCTCAGTGTTACTGTGGTTACCTTGTGTTACCTCAGTGTTACTGTGGTTACCTCAGTGTTACTGTGGTTACCTTGTGTTACCTCAGTGTTACTGTGGTTACCTTGTGTTACCTCAGTGTTACTGTGGTTACCTTGTGTTACCTCAGTGTTTGTGTGGTTACGTTGTGTTACCTCAGTGTTACTGTGGTTATCTTGTGTTACCTCAGTGTTACTGTGGTTACCTTGTGTTACCTCAGTGTTACTGTGGTTACCTTGTGTTACCTCAGTGTTACTGTGGTTACCTTGTGTTACCTCAGTGTTACTGTGGTTACCTTGTGTTACCTCAGTGTTACTGTGGTTACCTTGTGTTACCTCAGTGTTACTGTGGTTACCTTGTGTTACCTCAGTGTTTGTGTGGTTACGTTGTGTTACCTCAGTGTTACTGTGGTTATCTTGTGTTACCTCAGTGTTACTGTGGTTACCTTGTGTTACCTCAGTGTTACTGTGGTTACCTTGTGTTACCTCAGTGTTACTGTGGTTACCTTGTGTTACCTCAGTGTTACTGTGGTTACCTTGTGTTACCTCAGTGTTACTGTGGTTACCTTGTGTTACCTCAGTGTTACTGTGGTTACCTTGTGTTACTGTGGTTACCTTGTGTTACCTCAGTGTTACTGTGGTTACCTTGTGTTACCCCAGTGTTACTGTGGTTACCTTGTGTTACCCCAGTGTTACTGTGGTTACCTTGTGTTACCTCAGTGTTACTGTGGTTACCTTGTGTTACCTCAGTGTTACTGTGGTTACCTTGTGTTACCTCAGTGTTACTGTGGTTACCTTGTGTTACCTCAGTGTTACTGTGGTTACCTTGTGTTACCCCAGTGTTACTGTGGTTACCTTGTGTTACCTCAGTGTTACTGTGGTTACCTTGTGTTACCTCAGTGTTAATGTGGTTACCTTGTGTTACTGTGGTTACCTTGTGTTACCTCAGTGTTACTGTGGTTACCTTGTGTTACTGTTGTTACCTTGTGTTACTGTGGTTACCTTGTGTTACCTCAGTGTTACTGTGGTTACCTTGTGTTACCTCAGTGTTACTGTGGTTATCTTGTGTTACCCCAGTGTTTGTGTTTTTACCTTGTGTTACCTCAGTGTTACTGTGGTTACCTTGTGTTACTGTGGTTACCTTGTGTTACCTCAGTGTTACTGTGGTTACCTTGTGTTACCTCAGTGTTACTGTGGTTACCTTGTGTTACCTCAGTGTTGCTGTGGTTACCTTGTGTTACCTCAGTGTTACTTTGGTTACCTTGTGTTACCTCAGTGTTACTGTGGTTACCTTGTGTTACCTTAGTGTTACTGTGGTTACCTTGTGTTACCTCACTGTTACTGTGGTTACCTTGTGTTACTGTGGTTACCTTGTGTTACTGTGGTTACCTTGTGTTACTGTGGTTACCTTGTGTTACCTCAGTGTTACTGTGGTTACCTTGTGTTACCTCAGTGTTACTGTGGTTACCTTGTGTTACCTCAGTGTTACTGTGGTTGTCAGGTTATAGAATTGTCCCCGTTGATCTGATTGTCCTAACCGATTAAGGCAACCTAAATGCAAATAAATTTTCGTCCTAACTCTGGTCGTATTTGGATTTTTTCCTGAATATATAGTTAAAAAAGTACTCGTATGAGTTTATCCTGGGGTAGGTTAAGGTAGACGCGTTTCCTGCACAGGATGTGAGCGATGTTCTCTTTAGTAATTGCTCGAAAGAATTTCTTATTAGTCATGCACATAGAAAGAGTGGGTAATGGGGGGGGGGTGTAAGGTTAGCTGTTGGATTAATAAACATTTCAGAACATTTTGAGGATGAGCTGTATGAAATTTTGTGTCGAGTAATTTCGTTTTGTAAACAGAAAGGCCACTGCCAAATTTAAGAGATTTTGATAAGGTTAGGTTGTGGGATTATGTGGCTGTTAATTAATTTATTTATTTACCTTTATAAGTGGATTTTATATTGAATATTCTGTTATGTATTCCATAAGTATGTAAAGTTTCCCATAATTCCACAGTGGGGGTTTATAATGTTAGTACTAATTGAGATAGAACAGACTTAGAAATTTACTCATATAAATTAATGTTAATATTTATTTATTACTTTAATTTGACTTTATTAATTTTCTGTTCTATTTCATATGTAATTAGTAACTTGATTCAATAGTTAGCTATTTAGTAGAGTTAGTCTTTTAAGGAATGTACATAACAACGTCTGGTAACGGCTGATATAACCTACGCTGTTCACCATCAAAGGCAGAGGAATCAACAAACGCAGTAGCCACCACACACTTCCTCAGAGAGTTCCTCTACCAACAGCAATGGTGGCTTCCTCCTCCTTCCTCTCTTGCCATCATGTGAGAGCGAATATTTGTTTATTCGGAAGAGAAGCAATTTAATTTAATTCCACCCAGGATAGTATTTGTTAATATATTTAAATTCTAGTGTAAATTGAATGTATACATACTGTGCTTATCTAATTAGGAGTACTAAGATTATTATATTAGTGAGGGGAACCGACTCGTGAAATTTATATTTATTTATTTTATATGAATTTATATAGAATTTATATTTACGTTAATTTATATATTTCGATAGCAATTTGTATGATGTTTAGGGGATTGTACTTCTGCAATATTCTCACAAATCAACTCCTCACACATTAAGTGGGGTTGTTTATATTAAATTTATATATGCAGCAAATCAAAGTACAGTATTAAAATACATATATTAGTAATAATAATTATGAGGCCTTATCCATGTACTAGTGTACCAAGCAACTGTACTGCTCCCTCTTCTATTATTCCTGTCAAAGAATAATGTAAAAGCTGTAAAGCCGGAATCCTAATATACGACAGCTATATCAGATGAAACATTTGTTACATTATTAGATAAGGACAAGGATTAATCACCTGGATTGAGTCGTTGCTTCTCTAACTGGTTTGCCCTATATCTACCTAACATTACCTGGCCAGAAATGATTAGGTAATAAACAGGTTTCCGTAAGACACTTCCCTTGGTTGGATGTGACTGCGTGTTGATGATGGAAGAAGCACTAAATTTGATCTCCATAACACTTCGTCCAAGGGAGAATTATAGGAGCTGAACTCGCTCCCGCGACTCTGTTCTTAAACAATGGCTGACCTCCCTCACCACTAACGCTTGGCTACTTTGTCAAGATGTCAATAAGTGATAGAAGGGTCACATTTACTCTACGTTTATACTGATAATTAAGTTAACGCAAATAAAATGTTTTTATGATGTTGAAAGTCTAAAAGACTGCTGTATTAAGAATAATTCCAGCAGAATAGTAGTGAATTTATAGCACTATATGGCAATGATATCCCATTTTCTATGACGGAAAATTCCACTACAAGCTACATTTTCTATGGTTAATTTGTGTATACGACCCAGCAGCAATATTATATGCCTATTGTTTTAATGTTAATAAATAGTGTCGTGTTTTCCGAAATAAGTTGCTTAACTCTCATTGATGATGTTGAAAGGACTGACGTCATAACATTTTATCAGTCACTACTCTCATCAAATAATATAAATAAGAGGAAACCTCATAATTATTTAATTGATATATTGATAAATTGTAATCATGTTTTAAATTTAACAGAAGACGAACCCTCATAGCTATAGATAAATATAAATTTAATACACAATAATTTATGTAAGTAAATGTGTGAAATTTTCCACATAATTCCAGGAGATAGGGGGGGGGGGGGGGAGAACAACACGGTCGGAGTCCATTGTTAAGGGCTCGTCCGAACACTTTTTACTCCTCTTCAGAATTTTAAAGACGAATCCTCATACCTATCTATAGAATAAAAATGGAAATGTTGTTTGTTCAAAATCACTAATCTCCGAAAGTTCTTCACCGATTGCTTTGAAAATTTCACACAACGTTCCATTTGCATCCGAGCATGTTTTTATATACATACTATATAGATGTTACGTCTGTGACAGGGAAAAAACGTGCTTTTGAAAAACTGTGTTTTTTCATATGCTTTCCATGTGAGGAAGATTTCTGAAACCTCTTTACCGATTGCTTTGAAATTTTAACACAACGTTGCATTTGATAGACCACTTCTTTTTACATATCTGATATATATATCTATATATGCCTCACCTGTGACAGGAAAAAACATGATTTTTTTTTAAAACAGCGCTATCTGTTGGAAGTAAAAGCAACACACGCTGTAATCTCCAAAGTTCTTCACCGATTCTTTTGAAATTTTGACACGCCGTTTTGTTCGAATAGGCGCGTCTTTTTATATGTCTACTATTTGATGCCACACCTGTGACAGTAAAACATGCGTTTTTGAAAAACAGCGCCAACTTTTGCACATAATAGCAACATTCACGCTATACTAATATGTCACGAATTCCATTTCAATGTTTCCAATTGCATTGATAATTTTATTTTCATAGATTTCAATTTATTTTATTTGTTATTGAATTATTTTGTGTGCCATTGTGTTGGAATTGAGTTTGTTGTTTTCCATACCGTTCATTTCGTGAATATAGTTTATTTTTTTATTTTTTGTTTCATATTTTTATTTCATTTTTTAACTTTTTACTTTTTCTATATTTCAGTGATGGAACATCAGATCATTTGATGTTCCCCTTTCTGATGGGATTGGGAACATCAGACCAATTGGGAAGGCATCGGACGAGGGAGTGGGGAAGATGGGGATGATGAGGGGACGAAAGGGAGAGATGGTGGGGAGGACGAGGGGACAGGGAGAGGGGTAATGGTGGGGAAGGACGAGGGGTTGGGGGAGTTTGGGATGGTGGGGACGAGGGGGATGGGGGAATGGAGAATGTGGGGAAGAAAGGGACAGGGGAGTTGGGCAAAGGCTCAACACGCACATGCGTTGTTGAGCCACAGCAACTCGTGCCTGGTACTGCTAGTAGATTTATACAACTTCAATAAACAATAATTTATTTAAGAAATGTGTGAAAATTTCCACATACAGGAGGGGGGGGGGAAGAGAGAAACAAGCATCGGGGTCCACTGTTTAGGGCTGACCGAACACTTTATTACTCCTCATCTGAATTTTAGTGTATATTGTTGTAATTTTTGATTACGCAATTGTGAGGCAGTACATACAGGCGTGTGTGTTCCATACTAGAGTCGTAGTAGAGTAGGCCTGAAGGTCTTAGATTTTCCCTCTCCTGCAAACTCCAGAAGTATTAATTTGTCAATTTTTTTAAAGGTAGTGGTAGTTTTTATTTATAAAATGAGCACAATAAATACAATAAAAAACTTACAAAAAATATGACAAAGACAGTACAAATGAACAGTAAGGAATCCACACAGGCTACAAGCACGGCCCAAAACATAAGCCAAGAACAGGAATATAACATAAATATTACAGGAATAAAGAGCAACACAAAAAAGGATACAAACCAGCACTATACATAAAACATGCATGTACACAGAAAACACAGGAAGCATATGGGTACACGTGGAAAGCATACGAAGCAATAAGTACAACCAAGCCAGAAGGCCACAGGTAAAATGCAAACAAAAAAAAACATGAACACAGACGAACACAGACCGGAACACACAGGAACCGGGAAAAAAAACAGCCCCACACACAAAAAGAAACAAACACCGAATGCACAGAAAGCGATGTTCCTGTGAACCGGGAACATGCACAGAACTACACCCAACGCATACAAGAATAAAACACTGGAACACGCAGGAACCAACAAAATGTAAAGACAAAACACACATGCAAAAACAAACACCAGAAGGCACACAACACGGAGCAACACAAGAACACAACACACAACACACCCACACACGAGGTGGTCTCGGTCTCAAGGAGTCTCGAGGTGGGGGGAGGGGGGGGGCGAAGACCCCAGTAGCCCTACACACACCACCCCAACTAGCGTTCATTCTAACACTCCGCCCCCGGAATCTGATACAGTATGCCTCCCAATGAATACACACAAGAGGATAGTCCTCAGGAGAAAACCGCCCACGAGGGCTGGACATATGTTTCGGAACCTGTGACACTAAAGCATGTATTCAAGGGACCCAAATAGAAGACGGCACAAGGGGACCAGTGCCACCCTTCCCACATGAGGGGCAGGTTGTCGACATCCAAACATAAACAGCCGAAGATCGTAACTAGGCTCAGCAGTCCTGCAAGTGGGCAGCAACACTGGGGCAGCACCTCGGGAGTTGGCCATGGCGGTACACATCAGGGGTAATATCCGTAATCCCCATCTCTCCAGGCTCTGGCACTGAGCCCCAAAGGCGAAAATCCTTTTTGAGAACCACCACAAGGACACGGGATGCACCACCTGCCACAGCACCCTCAAATGAGGAAAACCATCCTTCCCCACATCGGAGACCTCCCCACAGCAGGAGGAGGCAAAGAGACATCCGCACCAGCATCATCAGGAGGCACGTGAACCTCTGCCACCACCTTCGCAGGGCCCACACTGCCGCCTGGCACCGCACCAGACCCATGCACACAACCTCGCACTCCACAGAGGAGGAGCCCTCAGAGTCCCCATATTCACACACAGCAGCCCACTCACGAGGGGGCGACACCCCCTCTCTAGCCGTCCAAGAACGCTTAGTTACAGGTGGCTTATCATCGGAACTGACGCCACTAGCAGGAGCCACCTGAGGAGAGCCCCCTGCCGGCCACCCCACGCCTCTCAGGCCGCAATCCCGCAGACACAGCGCGTCGACGACGATGGGCACAAGTCCATACTTAAGCTGACAATGAAGATGGGATAGGCGCGCCGGAGGCGAGGGAGCCGGCGGAGGCGAGTAAGCCGGCCGTGAGGGTGAGCCTGCATGCACCACCACCGCAACATCCACGTCACCAATCTCACCGTCGGGCACGCAGGCCAAGGAACCCGCAACACCACAGGAGCAGCGGAGACAGGGAAGCCTCCCACCACACCATCATAAGGCAACAGTCCGGAGCCACCAACAAAGAAAAGTTCTCCTCCCGAAACAAATCCACAGAGTCGCTGCGACACCAGGGCAGTTCGCCGCCTGGTGACTCTCAAAGCCAAGCCAAAAAATACGTCCTCGACTGTCCAGCATAAAAAGGCACATATGGTGGAACCATCAACTTGATGGTCGATGGAATAGGAGACTGAAGACGGAGAGCGACAGCCCAAGTCCCGTTCAAGACTCCCTGCCACCAGCTGGAAGAGTTCATCCGGAGAGACACACTGCTCATATTTACCGAAGTAACGTCGGAGTGGTCCCTCCGAGAACTGGAAGGGGATCCATGTAAGTAGTGCCGCATATGTGAGAGCGAAGCAACGGTCAGACACAGTGACCGTACCACCATCAGCAGGGAGGGAGAACAAGCGGCCATCATAACAGGCCACCAAATCCTGATAAACAGCTGGAAAGCTGAACCTCACAAGTGTTGATGGTCGTGAGGAGCTGTACCCCACAAACATCTACCTATTCACCGACCATGTCCAGGATCACCACTTCACTGCTAGGTACGACGCCCTGCCAGACAATTCTAAGCAATCGTCTCTGAATGGTGGATAAGGGGAGGGGGGGGGGGGTCCCATGACGCCAAGCAAATTGCCGGAGAGCGGTGCCCCGTCCGGACAACCAACAGCCAGAGAAAAACACTGGGAGCAGGTCGCCCCGCACACCCTGACCCGGCGCTGGTCAGCCAGCCATCGAGTAGTAGTTGTTAGTACCTTTGCATTGTACTTTAAATATCCAAAAGATTCCCTGGCGATCGGGTGGACAGAAAGAACATGGCCATTAGGACTCTCCGAGCATCGGCGATGCTGTCCCCAAAACACCATGGCCATGCTGTAGTTTAATTCTGTTATATCACCCAGCACTGTAGTGATACTCATGTAGAGACGTTACATATTCCTGTATCAAAACGTCA